>BPLQ01003901.1:0-13178 GCA_021605075.1 Caerostris darwini | reverse complement strand
TTTATAAGGGACTTTCTACAATCTAGTGAAAAAAAAATAGGAATTGACTTAAAATTTTTTTTTATATTACTTGTTTAAGTTTATCTGGCGCCATCTATTGGTAGATGCATGCAACTTAAATCTAAAAAAAACCCAAAATTAATGAATTAAATTCAATTACTGAATTAATATTTGAAAAAACTATTTTAACATCCAGTATCATCCATTACAAGTTTAAAAAAATGCATTTGAACTCGAGTGGATGAATAAAAAGTATTTTATGAACGATTAAAAATTTGAACAATATATATATATAGGGAGAGTCTGAACTAATAGAAGGAATTGAAAAAAAAAATTTTATAATCGATAAAAATTCTTTTATACATCTTCTCCCTTAAACACATTCTATTCCATTCTAGTAACAGTTTTTAATTTGCTTTTAAATTTTTAATTGTATTGCAGGATGAATTCCTCATTCAACATCAACCCATATTATCAAGGCTGTTCTTTTCGTGGGTGAACAGGTGAGCTATAGAAGTCAACATTGTTCATTTAATATTAAAAAATATATATATTCATAGATGCTTTATGTGATAAGGAATTTTATTATTTAAGATGTAACATAATTTAATTTTTATTTTAGTAGTGATAACAATGATTCAAATTCTATCTGGCAAATATATAAATTAGGGGATCCTCTATAACAGGGGTCTCCAAACTACAGCCAGCGGGCCAAATCCAGTCCGCGACAGCGAATAGCTTATTGTTGTTGTAATAAGTTGGATATAAAAACACAGAATGATAATAACTCGGCTTTATGGACTTGCTAGGTAAAGCTTAATGGCAAGCATAATACGCGGAAAATTTAACTTAAGCATAACAACTAACAAGTAATTGAAATGAATCCCACCAACATAAACTAGTGAGCATCCCGCTGTTACCCTCGGTAGTTATGATGGGGTAAAGAGTATCGCATATGTATGTATATCGATGTTTGGAAGGTATATATCCTGAAAATCTCTCAGGAACGGGAAAGCTAAATTAACGCTAATGAAACCTCGGGGTATCCACTTGTAAAAAAATACTAATGAGATTTATGTAATTGTGACAATAGTGGATCAATTTTACTTGTACCAATTATTAAAAGAGATTTAATATGCTCATCGGTTAGCTTAGATCTGTAAACATTCTTTGTGTATTTCATTATGGAGAATGAAACGAATTTAGCAAGCGTATGCTCGCTCAGAACTCGTACTCGGCGACTGGTCTAGAAATTATAGATAATGGCAGAAAAATTAAAAACGGTTTTGGCCCTCATACTTACCAGAGTAAACAGTATGGCCCTAAGCCTAAAAAGTTTGGGGACCCCTGCTCTATAATAATGAAATCAGAAGACTGTGGGTTAGCTTTAATTCATATACTATCCAACAGCCTTGAATGGATCAACATCTAATGAAGATTTTGAATGTAGGGTGGTATTTGAAATGATGTAACCATGCTTCCTCCTACACACTGTCAAGAGCACTTTTTTTGTGGCACTCAGGAGAAATGGTCCGTAGGTTTCAAGATGCTCACTCGAGAGGAAATACAATGCAATCTGCGCTCCCACTGAGAAACGTTTAGTTTATAGCCTCTCATCCTGAGAGGAAATATATTTGGCGCATCAGTTGGCCTTACAGACTTTTACCCTGAAAGAAAGTATATTTCGCTCACCCCGCGCATAGCTGAGTTTTGGGTTTTCGGCTTAGAAGTGGAGTTCTTCCACGAATCTATAATTATCTGTCTTTAAATGAGTTAAATAGTGCATGTATCTAATTTTATGCGTGTGGTGTTTGTGCATATGTAAATAAAGCGGCGAGTTCTCAAACCTGTACCTCAACTCAACCACATCCATTTAAAATATTTTAAACCATTCGAGAAAAATTTTAAAATCTTTCTTCTACTGTTTTTATTTATCTATTTTATTTTATTTTTGCTAGAGTACCTGAAATTTCGGCTACGCTCAGGATGCGAGAAATATACTTCCTCTCCGGGTGAGAGTCTGTAGGTTAATTAATAAGCAGGGATGTTTTAAATATTTCCTCTCGGGATGAGAAACTATAAACTAAATGTTTCCTAGCGGGAGTGCTGGTTGCTCTGTACTTCCTCTCATGCGAGAAGAAGTACAGAGCAACCTCTAAATGTCACAGGGGGCTCTCTTGTCAGTGTGGAAGACTAAGCACGGTTACAATGTAATTTTTGAATGTATTAGTAATTAAATGCTACAGCATATTATTGTACTATGTGTACAGAATCATTTAAATTCATTGAAATGCAAGGTATGCAATGCACCCTTGAAATGCAAGACATGCAATGCACCCTTGAAATGCAAGACATGCAATGCACCCTTGAAATGCAAGACATGCAATGCACCCTTGAAATGCAAGACATGCAATGCACCCTTGAAATGCAAGACATGCAATGCACCCTTGAAATGCAAGACATGCAATGCACCCTTGAAATGCAAGACATGCAATGCACCCTTGAAATGCAAGACATGCAATGCACCCTTTGAAATGCAAGACATGCAATGCACCCTTGAAATGCAAGATATGCAATGCACCCTTGAAATGCAAGATATGCAATGCACCCTTGAAATGCAAGATATGCAATGCACCCTTGAAATGCAAGATATGCAATGCACCCTTGAAATGCAAGATATGCAGGGCCATCATTGAAATGCAGGATATGCAAGGCCATCATTGAAATGCAGGATATGCAAGGCCATCATTGAAATGCAGGATATGCGATGCACCATTGAAATGCAGGATATGCGATGCACCATTGAAATGCAGGATATGCCATGCACCATTGAAATGCAGGATATGCGATGCACCATTGAAATGCAGGATATGCGATGCACCATTGAAATGCATGATATGCGATGCACCATTGAAATGCATGATATGCAATGCACCCTTGAAATGCAAGACATGCAATGCACCCTTGAAATGCAAGACATGCAATGCACCCTTGAAATGCAAGACATGCAATGCACCCTTGAAAATGCAAGACATGCAATGCACCCTTGAAATGCAAGACATGCAATGCACCCTTGAAATGCAAGATATGCAATGCACCCTTGAAAATGCAAGATATGCAATGCACCCTTGAAATGCAAGATATGCAGGGCCATCATTGAAATGCAGGATATGCAAGGCCATCATTGAAATGCAGGATATGCAAGGCCATCATTGAAATGCAGGATATGCGATGCACCATTGAAATGCAGGGATATGCGATGCACCATTGAAATGCAGGATATGCGATGCACCATTGAAATGCAGGATATGCGATGCACCATTGAAATGCAGGATATGCGATGCACCATTGAAATGCAGGATATGCGATGCACCATTGAAATGCAGGATATGCGATGCACCCTTGAAATGCAGGATATGCGATGCACCCTTGAAATGCAGGATATGCGATGCACCCTTGAAATGCAGGATATGCGATGCACCCTTGAAATGCAGGATATGCGATGCACCCTTTGAAATGCAGGATATGCGATGCACCATTGAAATGCAGGATATGCGATGCACCATTGAAATGCAGGATATGCGATGCACCCTTGAAATGCAGGATATGCGATGCACCCTTGAAATGCAGGATATGCGATGCACCATTGAAATGCAGGATATGCGATGCACCATTGAAATGCAGGATATGCGATGCACCATTGAAATGCAGGATATGCGATGCACCATTGAAATGCAGGATATGCAATGCACCATTGAAATGCAGGATATGCGATGCACCATTGAAATGCAGGATATGCAATGCACCATTGAAATGCAGGATATGCAATGCACCATTGAAATGCAGGATATGCAATGCACCATTGAAATGCAGGATATGCAATGCACCATTGAAATGCAGGATATGCAATGCACCCTTGAAATGCAGGATATGCAATGCACCCTTGAAATGCAGGATATGCAATGCACCCTTGAAATGCAGGATATGCAATGCACCCTTGAAATGCAGGATATGCAATGCACCCTTGAAATGCAGGATATGCAATGCACCCTTGAAATGCAGGATATGCAATGCACCCCTTGAAATGCAGGATATGCGATGCACCCTTGAAATGCAGGATATGCGATGCACCATTGAAATGCAGGATATGCGATGCACCATTGAAATGCAGGATATGCAAGGCCATCATTGAAATGCAGGATATGCGATGCACCCTTGAAATGCAAGATATGCGATGCACCCTTGAAATGCAAGATATGCAATGCACCCTTGAAATGCAAGATATGCAATGCACCCTTGAAATGCAGGATATGCAATGCACCCTTGAAATGCAGGATATGCAATGGAAAAGGTTTATTCCGTTTGCATTTCATAAGATACAAAAAAATATTTGTATTTGTGAAAAGCATGTTTCTATACATTTTGATTAAGTGCATGAATTGAAGGCTTTTAAATTAGAATAATGTTTATTAATAAAGTTTTTATGAACATCATTTGTAGGATAGTTTGGCACGGTTATCGAAACCTATTTAATGTCGATAAACTTGATGTGCTCAACCCAAAAATGAAAGCGACATACATGTACGAAAAGTTCCAGAAGCAATGGGCAAAGGAAGAGAACATTGCTAAAAGTCTGTAAGTATGATATGAATTGAATGTTAAAATACATTTTTTAAGTACAATGGAATCTAAGCAAGAAATGTTAACAATAATAAACTCGGTTAATTATTTTTAAATTTTAATAACTTTTAAATTCTGTTTTACATGAATAAATATATGCAAATTGAGATTGCAGAAGGACAGAATACTTAAACATTTGTGCGAACATGAATGAACTTAATTTCTGAACATAGAATTTTTCTATTAACAAACTTTATATGCTTTAATTTTTTTACTAACAAGATTTATAGGCTTTTTTTTTTTTTTTTTTTATTACAAACAAACATTTTTTTTTTTACTAACAAACTTTATATGCATTAAATTGTTTTTACTAACAGACTTTATAGGCTTTAATTATTTTTTACTAACAAACTCTATAAACTTTAATTTTTTTGCTATATTTGAAGCATAATCTTTTATGTCATTTGGATTTTATTCAAAACAATCTTCTATATGGGTTTATTTTAATTCTTTTTAAGATAAATTATACAGAAGTTTTTTTTTTTACATAGAAATTACTTGATTTTTTTACTGATAAATTTAATATTTGATTTAATAAACTATTTAAATAAGCAATTATCGACTTTACATACTTCGTGCCCGACTTGTGGCTCATAGGCAACGTTCGCCTCTGATGAGCATTAGGGCCGAGGTACCATCCGCTGAGTGATTTATTGCAGACACTGTTTCGAAAAACGAGGAGACTCGATGGTGTTTGTTATTCAGCATCTTGTCTTGTTAATCAGACTACACTGCGGGAGTTTTCCTGGTTTTCTCCCATACGATACTCAAATGTAGGGTAGTTTCTCTTTAAAAAATCCTTCCAGAAGGCACTGTCCTTCTTCAGCCACACGCAGTCAAGTCAGACTTCTACTTACTGGTGCTCCATCACAACAGAAGCTGCCCCACTCCTTTCCATCCTTCCACGGGACCACACGGATTATATATATATATATATATATATATATATATATATACATACACTTTGTTTACGAATTCGTTTTTACTCGAGGTTCACATTATGAAAAGTTAACATATTAAATTCTTTTATAAATCCAGCATTAAAGAAAAACAAACATCAAAATAAGAAGAAAATTTATTGGTAATTTAAATCGCTTTCGAGTGACGTTGCGTTATTCACAAAATCTTGTAAAATTATATTTTTACGAAAGTTAAATTTTCACTTTTGTTTCCTTAGTTATAAAGGTAAAAAATAAGTTTTAATTTCAATCAAATGCGAAAAATATTTGATCCTTAATAAATTAAGATCTACTAAACCACATATGTTGATTGAAAAATAGATAATCTGGGTGCTGCATAAAAAAGGGCAATTTAAGAATAAAAAAATTTGATAAAAAAAATTAATAACAAATAACTTAAGACAAACTTAATAACTTAATTAATAACAAATAACTTTTAATTCAAGAATTTTACTTTTAATTATATAAAAACAACTTTCAAAGCTCTTCAAAAAAATTATACGAAATACACAATTTGGGAAAACTATCGCTGATGTTGCTTGTAAAGAAATTATTTTTTCTTTGAACCTAGGAAAGATAAAAAAAAATGAGTTTTAATTTATGTTACTTATAAATGAATTAATAAAGATTTTAAAATCAGTGTAAATAATATTTACTGATATTTTCTTTAGAATGGAAGACGACAAAACGTTTGAAGCACGGCCAAAGAAGTGTTGCCAACGTGGGCCTTCTCTTTTCTTCGCTATAACCAGAGCCCTGTGGCCGTGGATGCTTGCTGCAGCTACCATGGAATTTATATACAACTTCATTTCCTTGCTGCCACCTATAATACTTGAGTAAGCACATAATTAGCAATATTTTTCATATTTTTTTTTTCCTTAATTCGAACTACACATTTCAAAATTACTTCATAATTTTAGGAATATCACTTCTTAAATCACAGCTATACTTCATCAATTCGTATAGCGTAAATTTATATACAACATTATATACAGTATCAATATTCTGATGTTACGTCTCATCAGTATATAATAGAATTATAATATACGCATCTGGGATTGCAGTTTGGGACTAACATAATCCTCACATCATACACTTAACGCGACATTTACTTAGTAGTGTAACACCTCTGTTTGTACTAGATCAGGGATGGGCAAACTACGGCCCGCGGGCCAACTCCGGCCAATGGAAGGTTCTATTCGGCCCGCGGATAGAATTTTAATTTGCCGGTCCGAGGCAAATTAAATTATTAATCGTTAAATTTGACCTGAATTATTTCAGAAGTAGACAGACAGATGAGCATTTAGTCTCGTTCCTTGGAATCAGTACATCTCACTTCGCACCTCACTATAAGGAACTTTTAAAAATGAAATCTCAATTTCACTCATCTCATTAACATATTTAAATTGTAATACTTGAATATTGTTTTTAAAATTTTAGAAACTTTCCGGCCCGCCAAACTTTTTTTTCCCCCAATTTTTGACCGCGACCGAAAAAGTTTGCTCATCCCAGTACTAGACCTATAACGGCTTTAAGAAGATGTCCCCTTTCAGATTCATGAGAAGGAAAACTTAAATTTTTATTCACAAGCGTTATATATGTATACATACAAAGAGATGAAAATTAAAAACATAAATTAGATTCACAAATGTAGTTCAGTAAAAGGTTGGAGATTCTACGAGTTCTCGAGTCTACGATGAATCTAATGCACTCAGTCTGCGGTAGACCTTAATAATACCACGACTTGATAGACGAAACCACAAGGGGCTCACTTTGTAAATAGGGGGGAACTCCGGCCAGTTCAGCCACTTTATAGAAAATGAGAAAACAACACTTGTCGACTCGTCGCAGATCACTCTTTCTCTCCTCTTCCAAAAACCTCTCCTTCAGAAAATCTGTCAAGAAGGTGAAATCAGCTTCCTCCACTTCTCTTTCCTCATGGTATTCTAGGATTAAAGCCGACCTGGCCCGAAGGCTTGCGGCACCAAAGAACAATGCTGCGACAATAGTCCCATTCAGACACCAGAGTACCCGACTGGGACTCCGTGTACCCGTTTAGGCTCGTTCTCAGCGTGCTCCGCCCCTTCCAAGAACTAAAACCTAGGCCACATTTATTAAAAATAAAAATATAAAGAATACAGAGTACATAAGTTGTTACATAAGTTGTTACATAAGTTAAAATTACAGATAAATTCAAAAACAAAAAAAAACCTATTACAGTGTTATTTGATGAGTAGGTGATAAAATATTCAAAATAATAAGTCCATGTTAGCAGAGTTCTAAAAAAGAGTTTCTAAAAATGTTCACATGTAGATAAGTCGCTATTAGGGAGTTCTATAAGTAGCAATGAGAGTTTTAGTCCTAATTGAAGATTAAGGATTTAGCGATAGAGTTGCTAGGCTAATTAATTACCTTGGACTTCTTTGTCTTGTAGTTGGAGTGAGGCCTGTAAAAACCTTCTCATGCTATATCATCAATCCCGATGCAGCAAATCAAGTAGTCAATATACCTTCGATAATTGTTTCTACCAAACAATCGCTAATTTGTCGAACAAACAATCTCTAATTTCATGATTTCACCTGTCAGATTTGTGTGACTTGAGTAAGCACATGTCAGAATTGTGTGACTTGAGTAAGCACATGTCAGATTTGAGTGACAATCTGTGAGATTGGTTTTTTTTTTATATTATGGGAACAATTTGTCAGATTGAGTGACAGGTTGTTTTCATTAGTGCAAAACCCTAATTGCATTTAATATATTTTTTTTTCTAATGCAGCTGGCAAGCGAGTCCGGGAACTTTATGCCATAAGGGCTGCACCGACGTTACTCACTTTGCATTACCCAGGGGGCGCGTGTAACTTGAAGATAAGCCACGGAGTAACAATACCCCCGCAACGCTCTACGTTCCTGTTAGGACCGGGACCTACGGTTTAAAGTGGATTCCGAACCGCTACAAATACCCATGGCATCGCCGGGATTCGAACCCGATACCTGTGGTACCGAGCGCTAGCCACTCGGCCATCAGGCCCCTAATAAAAATGTCCATGATACTGCTTATCTGCTGTCGATTTGAGTGATATACTATACATTCCTTTTCCCTGGGAACTAAAATGCTATATCTCTTCTCATGAAAAAATGCTAGAATAGTGTAATATATACGATAATATCTTGGCTATTTTTGACAACAATCTTTACTGTTAATCATTAGTACTCAATGCTGTTCGCGCAAAGGGAGAAAAAAAGATCTATCATATGCAATGCTTTTCAAAAGAAATGGTTAATTTTTTCAGCTGTAAATTAATATAAATTTAATTTGTCTAAATATTAAGCATTTGTATCCATTTAATAAAATTCCTCCCCCCAAAAAAAAATGATTACAAAAATCATATGAATTATTTTATTTTTTAATGTTTTATTATAGTTCATACAAAATGATCAGTTATAAACAAAATAACTTTTCTTATATCTATTTTTATTCAATGTTCTGTGTGGGTCTGGGTCAGAAAAACTGTAACTGTAGCCCATGCATATCATAAAAGGAGACTAAAATGGGTGTCCAGTGCCGAAGGGGAAGGGGGCAGCTATAACTGGATGGGATAAAGTCAGATTTCCTCCTTTGGGTGTCCATACCTTTGTGTCTTAAGGTCAATAACAAAAAGAAGCTGCATTTTTTATCTTTTATTATGACTTATCATTTTAAAAGACGGGTTCATGGGCATCTTCTAGATCAGGGATGGGCAAACTACGGCCCGCGGGCCAACACCGGTCTAAGGTTCTATCCGGCCCGTGGGCCAACTCCGGCCTAAGGTTCTATCCGTTCCGCGGATAGAATTTTAATTTCCGGTCCGAGGCAAATTAAAAGAAATATATATTTTATATCCATATCCTTTTCTACTATTATTAAATTAGTCTATTTTCTACTATTATTAAATTAGTCTACTATTATTAAATTTCTACTATGATTAAATATTTTTGACTTCCTTTTTTTTCAAAGGTTTGATGATCGTTTTACTTTCTCTATTTGTGTTCTACTGAACACAAATCGACGGAAATAACAAGAACAGACAGCTTTCAATCTGTTAAGTGTTAAAAGCGGAAGTTCTTTGTTAGTTATAGCTGTAGATTGGCGCCAACAAACGTTATCTCTTTCTCGGGGAGCAGACATATGGGAATCCAATATAGGCGAATTAGACCTCACATGTGGCAAACTGCGCATTTTAAGCTCCAGCCAGCGGCTTTTTCTTTTGGTGCGAGTTCTAATATTATTGATTGCGTATGAAAAAATTGCGGGCATCATTGTGAATAGTGGTGAAATTATTAAAGGTATAGCGTAGGGTTGTTTGGGTTATTCATAAAATATTTCAAAAATAAAGTATATATATTAAATCTTATAAAGATTATGGTAATAATAAGTGGTTATTAAAAATTTTTAAATTTTAGAAAAATTTATCTTGGCCCGCCAAACTTTTTTTTTCTTAGAATTTGCCCATCGCTGTTCTAGATGTTGCTGTCGACCAAGTGAGATAAGAAAAAACAGTTTTAGTAAACACATAGTTAAACAATTGCATGATTGGAGAAAATTCTTCTCCAATCATGCAATTCTCGAAATTTTTAGAATCGCTTCGTAACATATTTACTTTTTCTAAATAAATGCACGCTGGAAAAGAGCTAAGTGGCGATGTAGCGCCAACTCTAGTACAAAAAGAAGATATGTTTGTCCCAACTTTTTTTTTTTCCCCCTTTACAGTAGAGGATTGGATTTTATTACTATTTTATGCATCATACAGACCTTTAGGGGAAAAAATATCTAAATTAAAATTTCTTGGTATTGCTTGACAAGGTAATCAGTGAATAATCATTTTTTCACGTCATCATTTAGAAATTTGCTTGACTAATGATGACAAGAAAGTTTTTTGACTTTAAGAATGATTTTTGAATGATGACCTTTTGTATTTTTGTTTAAGTATGTATGACATTAAATTATATTTTGTCTTCGTTGCTAATGATCATTCTAAAATAGATAATCCAACCTTTTAATGTGCTTATTTTGCGTTTGAAAAAATTATCTCGGGCCCCATTTGAGATGTTGCAAAATTAGCGATATTTTTTAGACAAAACGAAAATAAATTAAATATAGACTCAAAAATTATCGTTTAAAAAAACTAAACAACACGCTTTTAGAGTTAATCAAACTAAAAAGTAAAAAATAATTGTTAACATAAGAAAAAAATGACTGACTGTCACTAAAATAATTTTTCTAAAAGCGTGGGGTGCTTGATATCTATCGTTATAATTTTTCATAGTTTCATTCTGAAATGCAGAGTTAGTTTAAAAATGTCCTTCAAAGCACCCCACGCTTTTATAACAGTGACATTCATTTTCTCGTCAGTCCTTTTATTCTTATGTTAACAATTATTTTTTACTTTTTAGTTTGGTTAACTCTAAAAGCGTGTTTTTTAATGTTTTTAAACTATAATATTTAAATGAGGTCCCGGTACGAAGGACTGGAATTATAGTACTTACAATAATTTAATTGTTAATAAAACAAAGGCTAAATGCGAATAGGTCGAGCCAGCCGGGATTCGAACAGGGAATCTCCTGATCCGTAGTCAGGCGCGTTATCCGTTGTGCTACTGTCCCAAGTAGGTTTGAATGTCTTAGGTACTTTCATTCTACATGGGTTAAAATAAATTCACTAATCCTGGCGGTCCTAATCCTGATGAGATAATAAACTTATCAAAATATTTTAGTGTCGTCGGTCCTTGAAAAGTCTACAACGTTTAAATTAAATCTGACCGCTTAAAGTAGGGCAAAATCGAGCCCAAAGAGTCAATTACAAATATACAAACATACAGGTGAAAGTAATAAATATGAAGCGTATAGCGTATGAATAACCAGGGTGACAAATAAAGCAAATTCTTTTAAGATAATAGAGAGTTTTTGCATAATGTTTTTTGCATAATGTGCGCAATAGGTACAATGTTTCCTATGAGCATGCGCGCTAGGAAGAAAAAATTATCGGACGATGAAAAAACATTATGCGAAAACTCTCTAATAACATGTGTTTTTTTAGCATTTTTTTTTTTAATTTATTGAGAAGGTCAAAAAGTTAAATCACTGAAATGTAAAATAAATAAAAAAATATTTGCAAGTTTATATTTAAATAAAATAAAATTTTATTATTTATATTTATGTTTAATTATAATTTCAAAAGTAGTGGGGATTTTTATATACAATAAAAATATCAATGCTTCAAGGACATTGGGCTTTACTTTGGAGAAAGTCATTAATTCTATTCATATATATGACGGTAATTGGACAACAGAAATTAATTTTTGTATTAAATTCATTTTTTGTACTGAAATTGTTTTTTTATACATTTTTTATATTGACTTTTTATATTGGTTGTGTTTCTTTCTCATTAAATTCTTTTCTACCACTGTTTCAGCGAAAAAAAAAAATTTTTTTTCTGGTTGAAAAATTATAAGGCCTCAATTTTCTTTTCAAATCACGAAAAGGTTAAATAATTTCATAATAAAAAATAATTTAAGTGAACAATTATAGCCATATTTTTTTTTTTTTAATTTTCTAAAGATTTTATTTTATAAAATTTATAAAGAGAAATCCCATGAGAAATTCTAATGCTACTTCTCAAGTTTTATTAATTATTCTAAAATTGAAAGTAAATTTAAAATATTTCTTTTTGTCCTGATTAATTTGATTTGTGTTTATTCAATTTTTAATGTCTTTTTTCAATTCCTTCTATTAGCTCACACTCTCCCTATATATATCTTGTTCAAGTTTTCAATCGTTCATAAAATACTTTTTATTCATCCACTCAAGTGCAAATACATTTTTTTTTAACTTGTAGTGAGGACATTTGGTGTTAATACAGTTTTTTCAAATATTAATTCCTTCATTAACTTTAATTAATTAATTTTAGTTATTTTTAGATTTAAGTTGTATGTGTCTACCAATAGATGGCACAAGACAAACTTAAAAAAATGAATGAAAATTATTTATAAAGGACTTTCTGTAATATAGTAAACAAGTAATATAAAAAAAAAAAATTTGAAAGTCAATTCCTACTTTTTTTTTCACTCTATTGCAGAAAGTCCTTTATAAATAATTTTCATCCCTTTTTTGTAAGTTTATCTGGCGCCATCTATTGGTAGATGCATGCAACTTAAAAACTAAAATTAATTAATTAAATTAAATTAGTGAATTAATATTTAAAAAAAAATTTTCAATTTTCCTTTCTATATGTCGTGCTAATTAAATTAATCTTAATTAGATTTAATTACTGAATTAATATATGAAAAAACTGCATTAACATCCAGTGTCATCCACTGCAAGTTCAAAAATAAAAAGTGTATTTGAACTCGAGTGGATGAATAAAAAGTATTTTATGAACGATTGAAAATTTGAACAAGATACATGTAGGGAGAGTGTGAACTAATAGAAGGAATTGAAAAAAAAAATCGGAATTGACTTTAAAAAGAATTTTTTTATATTGTTAATGATGAACTTTTTTTCCAA
>BPLQ01003899.1:0-240193 GCA_021605075.1 Caerostris darwini | reverse complement strand
TGTTGGTCAGGTTACGTGATTTGATACAAGACAACAAGTTTTACAAGTTTGGGCAGCAAGCAGCTTACTGCTCTTACTGCTTAAAGAACCGTTTCCTATGGTTGAGGTTTGTCCAACAACGATTCCTAGGTAGCCGTCCAGTTACACTTCTCCGTTTTCCTTTCTATTAACTTGCATCAATAGTTCCGTTGGTCTAACAACTACAATGTTTTTTTTTTTTTTTTTTTTTTTTTTTTTCATTTTTGATTAGACTGCTTTTAACACAGAAAATTATGTTGATAAAAAGAACTACTATACGAATGCGTTACTTTGTTCTGGTTATTTTTTGTATTGCGTTTTCTTACTCAGCCACACGCACTAAATTAAAACTCATTCCATGCATATGACTAAAAAGAGGACACATTTCAATAAATCAATTTTTTTTAGGTGTATTGTTGTTAATTTCTTTTAATATTTTCCTTGTATTATGGAAACAATTAAAGACTTATTTATCTTTAATAAATATTAAATATCAAAAAAAATTAAAGCAAAATATCAGGACTTATCTCAAAATCAGAACCCCAAATACTTACAAACAAATTTTTAAAATAAAAATCTATATTATTGATATAAAAATAATTCTGGGACCTGAATGGCCGAGTGTCTAGCGCTCTGTCGCTCGGTGCCACAGGTTTCGGGTTCGAATCCCGGCGGTGCCATGGATGTTTGTAGTGGTTCGGAATCCACTTTAAGCTGTAGGTCCCAGTCTCCTATGACTGTAAGAGCGTCACGGAGCAAAAGTCAGGCTTCTACCTACGGGTGCTCCATCACAACAGAAGCTGCTTCCTTCCCCTTCAATCATGAGCACGTATGGGCTCGTGGGCTTGGCCAGCCAAGTGGGATAAGAAACAACAACAACAACAATAAAAATAATTCTTGAATTCCGTTTCATAAATTTTGGGATATGTAAAAGCGCCTTTTCTATGTGTGGTATTGTAAAGAACTGTATGAAGTGTAACGATGTTCAACGTTTCTGTGACAAATTTTGTTACTCAAATAATTAATCGGCCTATATATCTATAAACTTTTATATATATGTATAATTAATCGAAATATAAATCTATAAGCTTTAATGTATTAATTAAATATTTTATACTACTTAAAATAATTCTTCTTGCAAAATATTACACTAAGTATTGGACTCTTGGAGCATATTGTGAGATTCTTGCACTCATTCTACAATAGAAACCAAAATTAAATTCATTAGAGTTATATTTATATTTTAAAGCTTTAGATTTACACAATTTATAATAAAAACACAAGAGTATATATCGCTGTTATCGATTTGACACCAACACATTAACAATATTTTGAATTCAGTTATCAGTTTAGTAGCGAATAACATTTTTCAATTCCTTTTTCACGAAATACTGTTTCAAAGATAATTCCTTATGTGCACAGTCATGTAGGGTTTTTTTCCTGCTTGTAAATATCCTTAGTGGAGGGACAATAAATGCGTAGAAGTAAATAGATATTTCATCATAATTTCTGTACAGCACTGTGCAGAAGATTTATAAATAATTTTTTCATCATTGCAGCTGACATAATTTTTGATATTGCAGGTGATGATCATCCGAACTTTTCACCTGTTTTCAAATCATCTGTAGTGACAAGTACTTGTAATTTGATAACTAGTTGTTCCCTACTCTACATACTTCGTGAAAGGTTATCACTTAAGTCACTTGGTTTATCTATTTCACTTTGAAAACATCTTGTCTTGTTCAGCTATGATTGACGCTTACACAATCATGTAAAGGGAGATCACAATGATTTCATTAGCCCCTAGAGGAAGTAATTTTTCGGATTTATTTAGATAATTCAAACATGTCCAAAGTAACTATACTCCTATTATAACCAGTAATCCGATTATAGATTTATGTATTAGAATTTTTAAGTCACAAGTTCAGTTCTGGTTTATCATTATCTCTTCCAAATTGTTACTGCAGATATCTGAATGTAACCTTTCACAGCAGAAGGATTCTTTGGGAATAAACATAAACAAATATCAAACCTGGTTTCCATGGAAGTGTTATAATAACTAGTAAATAAATTAAAAGTGTATAAATGTTGAAAAAAAATATGTTAAATAATATAATAAAAATGAATTAACGTTTTACAACACGAAACTCAAAAATTCAAAAATCTATATTTTGCAAATTTTTAAATATTTTGATCATTAACAGATCCAAAACAATGGTTGTTAAGATAAAAACAAGCATTTTTACACGTGCCAAAATTGTAACCAGAAAATGTTTGATTATGTCGATTTTTATTATGCCTGGTAAGATACATAATGATATCAAGAATAAATAATAAATAAAAGAAAATTCTGTTGCAGAACAGCGAAAGAAAGTCTGGTTGTAATGACTTAAAAGTAATTTAATAAAAGTTTTGTGACAAAGTATGGACTCGTATTCCGATGTTTTGCAAAAATAAAGATTATTCTAATGATGCAAGAGACTTGTACAATGGTTTTAAAATTTAACGCATTGTACATATCAGTGATATTTTTATAACACTAATCAGTTTTCCTGAAAAGTAGTAACGAAAGTAATGTCATCATATTGTTCTCTATTGGTGGCCGTTCGTGGTACACATAAATGGCATTAAAAACAAAGTTATATACCAATTTTTGGGAATTAAAATGATGAACTAATTTCTTATGTTTGATTTCAACAATACTTGATGTATAAAATGTCATAAGGTTTATTGAAGCTGGAAATATCAAATTATGTCTGTCAAAAAGTATAGGCAAAACGCATAAAAGCCTTGTCAATAATATATAAATACTGCAATTACCTACATATTATAAAATTAATTATATTCCGCATATATAAGTAAAATAACAGTACTAAGTAATTTAATATTATTTAAATATAATAGAAAAAAACCGTTTCAAAACCGTTCAATAGTTCAACTGAATTTCTATTAAATCAGACAGCGACACCTTTCTGATTTAAACAATAATATTATTATCAGAGTTTTAGTAAAGGAAAGGATTCAATAATTTTTTTACTTAAATATGTATTTAAAGCATAAGATATGCAGTAAAAATTAATTTTTTATTGATTAAAATATTATGAAGAGTAATTATACTTGGTAATTTCCTTTACAACACAAGTAATATAAAAAAACATTTTCATGTCAGTTTCTACTTTTTTTTTTACTGTACTGCAGAAAGTCCTTTATCAATAAAGTTTAAATTTTCCTCCTACATCTGGCTCCATCTTTTGTAGGTGCATGCAACTTAAATCTAAAAAAAAAAAAAATTAATTAATTAAATTTAATTAATGAATTAATATTTGAAAAAACTGTGTTAACATCAAGTATCATCCACTAGAAATTCAAAAAAATGTATTTGAACTTCAGTGGAGAAATAGAAAGTATTTTATTAACAATTAAAAATTTGAACAAGAAATATATAGAGAGAGTGTGAACTTATAGTAGGAATTGAAAAAACATAGAAATAATTTATTTAAAAAAATATAATAAATATTTTTAAAGTAAAAAAAATTTAGTTGTACGTATAAAAAATTTAATTAAAAAGATTGACAATTTTAATTACATTTACATTTACATTTAATTACGTTAATTCACATTTCTTTTAATATTTCGAGAATTTTTCATAATGATTTAAGAAAATATTATGTCTCAAGGGTTAATGTTAAAAATGTTTATTACGTTATAAATCATTATTTTTTCATAAGTGTATTTGGTATTTATTATAATTTTAGAATATTCAGAAAAATTTGAATACATCATATTTGTTTTTGGAAAAATGTTTCTGTACGCTAATACAAACATTTAAAATATACATATATTAGAACGAATATATGGTTCATTATACAAAAGTTTCATTTCATACTGGAAAAAATCAAATTTTGAATTCCTACATATCCAAAACTTTTGATTCGACATACACAAAAAATTAAAATATACTAATTTCATAATGCTACATCGAATGAGCTAAAAGTATTGGCAAAGTAAGGGAAAATTTTTGAGAAAACCGTTAATTAACCATGTTAATTAAATTTGTTAATCCGTTACATTGATTCATAAGTTATTTCTCTTTGAGCCATATCACACGAAACTTTTTTTTTGAAAGTCAAATGATAATTATGATAATCGTTATGGATGTCTTAGTTTTTGTATCATTTACCTTTAAACACAAAAAGACTTTCTTGTATAATATTAATTTATTTAAAAATAATTTAAAAATTCCCTGCTAAAATTAATAGTCTTTAAACATTTAAGTAGAATGAAATTGAATTTAGATTTTCCATGGAATATATTTTTAAAACCACTACACCTATTATGTTTAAAAAATATCTTCTTACTGCATCTGCATCTTTTCAGAAATATATTAAGAAACATTTATTTATATTTAAGTATAAAAACAATCCATCTATTCAAAAACAAATTAGTTTTAAATATCTTTACAGAATTTATAATATTGTTGTAACTATAAATAAACCAGTTTTAATTTAGTTAATCATCGTATTCAATGCGATTAAAAATTTCTAACAGCAAGTCTTTTAAAATAATATCACTTTTAATATAAAATTATAAGAAAAGTAACTAAATCAAGCTGTTAATAACTATTATTTAAGTGGAGTAAATTTAATTAGAAAAATTAATTTCCTGTAGAATATCACAATTTTTAAATACAGAAAATATAATACAAAAATTTAGCATATCTCATGGCTAGTTTTCAATCAACATATTCTAGGCTACAATACTGAATAAATAAATAGAACTTAAGTCTGTTCACGTAATAACATCTTTATTTTGAAAATTGATGATGATAGGAAATTATAATGTTTTAAATGAACTGTTAAGATATATTAGCATTAGAAATTAACGTAATTAAAGAAAGTTAACAGTCTGTCCCAACTCTAATGTACCTGCAGCATTTAGTCAATTTAAAACAATAATGATTTTAACTGTTGTCAATACAAAAAATCCTAAAAAATTAAAAATTTCTTGATAAATCTTATAATCAATTTTTAACATTTTATTATTTAACTTATTTTCAATAAGAAAGCAATAAATACAGAATAAATGAATAAAACTTAAGTCTGTTCACGTAATAGCATGTTTATTGTGACAATTGATGAATTACATTTTTGAATAAAGAGAAAACTGAAACGTAATATATTTCTGGTGATCACAAATTAAACATTTGATTTCGACAATTAGAATAATTAATGTAATTAACAAATATTTTTAACAAAGCAACAAACTTTATTTATTTTCAATGAGAAAGCAATAAATACTTAATAAATGAATAAAACTTAAGTCTGTTCACGTAATAGCATGTTTATTGTGACAATTGATGAATTACATTTTTGAATAAAGAGAAAACTGAAACGTAATATATTTCTGGTGATCACAAATTAAACATTTGATTTCGACAATTAGAATAATTAATGCAATTAACAAATATTTTTAACAAAGCAACAAACTTTATTTATTTTCAATGAGAAAGCAATAAATACTTAATAAATGAATAAAACTTAAGTCTGTTCACGTGATAGCATCTTTATTTTGTCAATTGATGAATATTACTTTTTTGAAGAAAAAGAAAACTACATCGTAATATATTTCTGCTGATCACAAATTATACATTTCTTGAAATTTTGACATTTAGGATAATTAATGTAATTAACAAATATTTGTAACAAAGCAACTAACAAACCCTGAACTACATTGCAAGAAAGAAGATTGAATAAAACATGCATTGACATAAAAGCGTGTTTTAATTTTTTTAAATTTTAAATTAATCGACTTCAGATTTTTCTTCTTGCGTTACACATTTCAAACAATACAAATGCACGATGAAATATACTTTAGTATCACAAAAAAAAAACCCCATTTAATTAAAAAAAAATTAACGAAAAGTTTAAGGAAAAATAAAAGGAAAATCTTTTAAGAATTAATAAAAGGTAAAGTAAATCGTAGTAGAATAATTTTTATCACACAGTATAATAAAATTATAATACGGTCTGTATTTTATGAAAAATTACTTATAGTATTTGTAATATATTTATGGGGATATTTCTTTATCAATATAATATATTTTGAGTTAATAATAAAAAAATCAATTCCGACATAAATAACAGCAGAAAAGTTTGATATTTTTACAGCAAAAACAATAAATAAAGTATCATTATAAGGAAACAATTAAAATTATATTATACAATGGTAACCATTATTCACATTGTACCAATCCTAAAGAGACAAACATATTCACTGCCGTAAATATTCATGATTTGAGGAAAATAATAATGAATTTGCATAATAATGTTTTAGCATTTCTCATTTCAAATCAATACTAATTCAAGATGAAATATACTTTAGTATTAAAAGATATATATTTCCTTCAAAAAAAAAAAATTAGCAAGAAGTTTAAGGAAAAATAAAAGTAAAAACTTTTAAGAACTCATCAAATGTAAAGCAAATCATAGTTGAGTTATTTTTCTCAAGCACTATAAATGAATTAGAATACAGTTTGTATTTTATGAAAATTAGTTTTAGTATTTGTAATATATTTATGGGAATAATTCTTTATCAATATAACATATTTTGAGTCAACAATCAAAATGTCAATTCTGACGTAAATAACAGCAATAAATTTGATAATTTTTGAAACAAAAAAAAATGCTTACAAAATGATGTTAAAACGGTAAAAACATTTTTATTTACGTTTATATTAAATGTAAAAATAATATAAAAATAAATAAAATATTTCGATATGGACACAAATAAAATTATATACACAGTTAACCCTAAGGCAGATAACAACCATATTTACTAGAGTAAAAAAATCGTGATTTGATGAAAATAATAATTAAGTTTCTCTACTTTAATGTCCTACACTATTGAATTTAAATAGCTTAATCGAGACTGTTTCACTGAATAAAAGATAGAAATGAAAATAGTAATGAAGTTGCTCTACAGAATAATTTCCCTGAATGAAAATAATCAATGTGTTTTTTCTTGCATGATACATTCGAAGTTGAATGAAAATAGTAATTTGTATTGCTTAGAATTTGTGAAGTTGAATGAAAATAGCAATGAAGATGCTCTGCTATCATGTCCTCTTGATGATCAGATAGAGCTTTCAAAGACAGTTTTATTAATAACAAAATATAAAAAATTAAACTCAATTCCTGACGATTTTTTTCAATATTGCAGAAAGTCCTTTATAAATAATTTTCATTCTTTCTAATAGTTGAAAGTTTATCTGGTCTATCTATTGGTAGATACATGCAACTTAAATCTATGAAAAACTAAAATTAATTAATTAAATTTAATGAATCAATAAATTATTTTTGAAAAACTGTATGTAACATCAAATTGTTATTTCACTTTACTTTACAATCAAAAAAAATGTATTTAAACTTGAGTGGATGAATAAAAAGTACTTTATTAACGATTGGAAATTTGAACAAGATATATATAGGGAGAGTGTGAGCTAATAGAAGGAATTGAAAAATTGAAATTGAAAACTTTTTTCTGAGAGGAATAGCTATATCCTCAATATGTTTTCTTCTTGCATTTCCGGTAGGTGAGAAAAAAAATTGAAACATTGTGAAAAATTACCTAGAAACCACCAAAAATCCGAGTCAAAAATTCTTCACAACATTGGAACTGAGCCTTTTTCTATGCAAAAATATTTAAAAAATTTCTTTGCCAGAAATTACTTATTTAGATCCAACCGCATGTGCTTTTTAAAATGAATTTAATTTTTTAGTGCTGAGTTAAAGATTTTTTGTTATACCAAAAACAAATGTGAAAGAAAGGATTAAATTGAAGAATTACTACGGCAAATGGTGCAATTGTATTAATTGTAGTGATAATAAATAATAGTTCAAAATAACCCGTCATATTTTAATTCACTTAATTAACTATATTTCGTTGAACTACCTTTTCCTAAAGTGCTTTATCAGGTTTATCATAAGATCTTCTGAATAGAAGTTCTCGAATTTAATTATATTTTACTATGACAATTTATGAGTACACCTGATAATTTGCTAAAGTTCTTTAAAGTCCAATTCATAATATTGGCTAAATTATATAAAACCAATAGCTTCTAAACATAAACTATTATTTATTCTTCATTAAAATAAAAAAAATCCAAAAGTTAACAGCATTTTACATCCCTAAAGAACCGAACAACAGTTTGAGAAATTTTCCATTAACATTTCCTAGGATTTGAATACAACGAATATACTCCAGCCAAGAACCATTAAAACTCCAAAAAAATTGACAAAACTATTAGCAGATACAACACTGGAATCGGAATCACTTCTTTTAGTTTTCAAAAACAATTTGAAAGACGCATCTTGCCAGAATTTTGGTAATATTTCCCCGGCTAATTTTGATAGTAGTTTAATTTAATTTTGATATGCTGAAATTAACTGTTTACTGCGAAACGCATTCATGGTACAAATAATTTATCTTCAGAGATATCACCGTTTTCGTGAACCAAATCGAATAGTGCCGGCTTCTGGTTCTAACCGGCAGAGGGTTCAATGTCATAAGAAATGTCATGTCTTTTGAAAATCACCCAATTTCACGATTCTATTCTTCCCAGTGCTTTCACGTGATCTTCCAGACTCGAAAAAGAATGGAACGTGAGATTCCAGTTGCATGCAGTTTATGACCTTTCTGACTGCACATGCTCAAAAGCTCCAAAGTCCGTGAATCTACAATAGTATTTTTCCCATGTTTGATTAACTGTTTTAACACAGAAAGTAAAGTGACGGAATAAAGAGTGAAATCAGCAAGGTAAACAAAAACCAAGCTTTTTTTTTTGCTCAAAATTTTTACTTTTATTCCATATTTTCTCAAACCCTAATTCCATAGTTGAGGATTGTCCAACAACGGTTCGAATCAGGAACCTTTATTTTGCATTTGAACAAATGATGATTGTATGCCAATTTTTGCGTCAAAAACTTGAAGCAAGCAAAATTTTAATATTTCCCGGTTTGGGGCTTAATCAATATGATAATTTATTTATCAATATTTATTGAATATAAAAAATGTAATTCAAAACGTCATGACGTACCATCCGGCAAGCAGAAAAATACAATTTTATATTCAAACATTTATTTTAAAATAAAAATTATTTAAATAAAAAAATGTTTTTGTCGTTTCTATGTTTTAACCTCAAAACTTTGATAAATAAAAATATTTTCAAATTTTTTATGTAAAATAATAACAAATATTAAAAAATGTGTATTTTCTATGATAATTTAAACCAATATTTTATTATTAATTTTATTGAATATAAAAAATGTAAATCAAAAATGTCAACAATAAATAAAAAATTTATTTATTCGTTACAAATAAGTTTCTTAAATGTTTGATCTATTTATGTTAGAAATAACTTATCCTTCAAAACAACAATATAAAGTTACTTTTCAGAGTCTATTTATGTAAATGTTTGTTACTCGTACTAGCATATATATAATAAATTACATAACAATTTACAGAATAATTACTTATTATAGGAATAATTTAATGTCTTCGCCAATTCTTATTTAAAAAACATTCCTTTCTTTTTTCTCGTCTACATTTACTAATTAAAGTAATTGAAGAAAATTTTTTAAAATAAGTCATGTTATTTAACAAAATTGCAAACCTATTTTAAAACGTTATACAACACAAACACAATCATTTATATGGCAATCATCGGCATTAACATCAACACATTAAACAATATTTTTGAATTCAGTTGTCTGATAGACCATGAATAGCTTTTATCAATTCCTCTTAAATGAAACCTTTTTTTCGAAGATATTTCATCATACAGGTCAGTCCTACAGGTCTTTTTCCCCCTGCTTGTATGTATCCTTATAGGAGATTAAAATTTCACGAAATGAATGTTTAGATACTAATACCGTATCTTATATTAATAAAGTACTTTTACAGCATTGGGCAGAAGAAATGTAAACAATTTGTGCATCATTGCAGCTTGCTTCCATAAGTTTTAATAAGGAAGCAGGTGATAATCATCCAAACTTTTCACCTGTTTTCAAATCATCCGTAGTAACAATTATTTGATATTTGATTAATCATTTTTCACTACTTTACATGCTGCGTCAAAAACAACCATCACAGTGATTTTGATAGGTTATTTTTACTTGGACAACAATATAGCTTGTTCCACTTAACATTGGAGTTAATAGAATCTTTTATAAGGAAGATTGCAAGAAAATGATAATAAAACTAGAAAATCTCTTTTCAGGTATGATTAGATTATCGAAATATATCTAAAGTTTCAATATTATTTAATATGTATACACTGACTGCGAAATGGGCTAAATAGGTTCAGATCTGGCTTAAGATTTCTCTTTCAAATTGTTACAGTAGATATCTGAAAATAACTTTTTAAGCAGATGGATTCTATGTGATTAATACGAAGGGTTTCTATGGACTCCTGATAATGATTTTATCCTTAAAAATATATAAAAATAAATCAAATCAAATTTCTGTAATCCAGTTTTGCACCTTTTCACATGTTATGATCATTAGCAGAAATAAATAGCGGTAGTTAAAATCAAATCAAGTATTTTCCGCGTTTGAAAATTCTAACCAGAAAAATGTATGATGGAAATTACGTCAATTATACGAGTTTTAAAATACATGGTAACATACGTGTTAATGATATTTAGAATAAATAAAGGAAATTACAGTTTTTGAAATCCCATCAACATCCTAAGCCAAATTTCTTGAAGCAACATACATTTAATAAAGGTTCTCTTCGGTAATTAAGTATATCATGGTGACAGAAAACATGTTCAATTGTCTTGAAATTTTTAATGAGGTAGGTATCATCGATATTTAGAACAAACGTTCGTTGAAAAATTATTTTTGTTTAAAACCGTATAAAAATATCAGTGACATCTCTTGTAGGAGTTTAAATGTCGTAATTGGTCCATCGTAAACTACAAACACGACCGTTTTTTCCCATCAAATCCACAATTGCTTAATTATTCGCAATACATTACATTCAGTGACTTAACAAAATTGTTCAAGATCTCTTATTCAATGTTGTGATATAAATCATATAAAAAATAAGACTGGCATGCAACCTTTTTTTAAATATGTGAAAAATTGTTTTGGCATTATTTGAAAAGAGGAACATTTTGTTTAGATGTGATATAACGTGCCTTTCTTCTTACACTTTAAAACACCTTTTGAGCTAGTTTTTCACAGAATATCTATTAAACAATGCATAGCAGTTATCGTGTATACGCTCCGCTAAGAAATTAAGCTTCGTTGATAATCAGATTTAATATTTAATTAACAATTTTTAAAACGCGTTTAACATATTTAAAATTTGGAAATAATTAAAATTTATTCAATCACCTCTAATAAAAAAAATTTGAGTCATTTTCTGTTTTGAAACGAGTAAAACTTATCAGAAAAATTGAAAATGCAATAAAACTACTATTTCATTTGAAACTATCATCAAAGAATCCCTGATTTATTCTAAGAAAATACATAAATAACACAAGATTCAATGCAGTAATAACCAAAATTTGTTTACAGCTTTCACTAAAAAATTATTGAAACAGTTATACCAACATTTATCAACATATGCTAGTACTAATGGCTTCTAATTCCAATACTAATAGAAAATTTTTCATGGTAAAAAAATAAAACAAAACAAAAAATATATATGCCTTACGCTTAAATAATTTTTTAATTAAGTGAATCCAGTTGGAATTTTATAATGTATTCAGAAGAATTAAATTTTAATATCTAGCTCACTAGTTAAATACATTAAATATGCACTAATTGATTATAAGCGGTACCTCAGTGAAACACCCTTTTTTCTGTGAGGTATATGATCTGTTCTATATTATACTTACGCTTTCTCTTTTGTTAAGCTTACAAAGTCAGTTATATATTGACGTTTCAACTGATATTATTAAAATTAAAATTAGCAAAACAGCAAAATTTATGTTTAATTTACAAAATATATAAAAATTCTTCATTTCGTCAAAGCACCTAGTGAAGTTTTGTTCTTCCTCATTTGGATTACAGGCATCAAATATGTATTAAAATGTAATCAAAAATGTACATGTCAATGATAATTTGAATAAATGTTAAGTGAAGAGTTACTGTTCTTTATTACATTACACATACTGGGTGACATCTCCTTTAAAGTTTAAATATGTTAATTGACAAAGGGTGAACTAGAAACATGACCAATTTTCTCAACAATGTCACAATAATATTCTCTTCATGAAGATTGTATGACAAAAATTATTAATAATTCCAAACCATAACAGTCCGGGACTTAAAAAAGTGTTCAAGATCACTCGTTCAAATTTTTGTAGAACAATTTGATAATTTTTTTTTCTTTTTTTTTGAATAAACAAAAGTTGTTTAGGCATCATTTAAAAAAGTGGAAACTTTGTGTTCAGATGTAAAATAACCTGCCTTTTTTATATTATAAAAGTGGCCTTGGCGACCAATTTTTGCAATATGAAAAGCTTAGTTATTGTTAGTAACATTCAAAGAAAGAAGGACAGACTTATAATAAAGATAGAAAATTATAAAGTATTAAAAATAACACATTTATGCTTTTTACTACAAGAAAGGTATTTAACTAAAGACTGAAAGATAATTTTTTCTCATTTATATGAAGATAGTTATTTTAGGATATTTCAATTTACAAAATTTCATATTTTTTAAAAATTGAAGTTTAATATAATTTTAAATAGTTTTATTTATTACATAATTAACAAATGCGCCTATATTTTCTTCTACACCTATTTATTATAAATAATTTAATATTCCCAATATTTTTTGCTAAATATGAGTTGATTTTATTTAACCTGAAACTGTATTGAAATTATTGGCACGAGTAACTCACCTTATGAAAAACACTGTACCTATTTATTCTGTTGCAAAATTCATATTAGTTATATAGTTACAGAAAAGGACCGAAGTCCATCAGTCCATGCCAATCATGGCAACCATTCTCATGCAGTCTCTAACATTCAGAAACGATGAGAATGGGTGTCGAGTGTAGCAACTTGTACGTGAATCTTAAATAGATTGTCAGTTATCTGATAGCAATTTCGCAAGTTTCTCTCATACGATACGCAAAAAGTAATTGTTGTCCCCTAAAAGTCTTAAAGAAAGCAATGTCCTCCGATTGTTCTTCATTGGTGGGCTGCTCGTGGTACACATAACTGGCATGAAAAAAAGGAATTATATAACAAATTAATTATTTTTTCGGAATTGCAATCTTGAAATAATTTCTTATGTTGCGCTTCAACAAAATTTAATATTTAAAATACAATACTGTTTACTGTATCTGGATATATCAAATTATATCTCTCAAAAGTACAAACTCTGAAATAAATAGGTACAGCATTGGGAAAATGCATAATAACCTTGCCAATATTATAGATACTAAAATTAATTACATATTATAAAATTAATTAAAAAGAAAATAACGAAATCAAGATGTTATTATTTCATTGCAATATATTTAAATAGAAAAATTACTTTTCTGTAGAAGAAAAAAAAAACGTATCACAATTTTTGGTTACAGAAAATATAATACAAAAATTTAGCATATTTCATGGCAAGTTTTCAATAAACATATTCTATGCTACAATTCAAATTAATGTTATTAGTTATATAGCTTTCATGCACATAATTTAACCCCACATAAAATAATTAAACAGTATTAAATCTAATCTTTAAAATTAACTGTTAAGATATATTAACATTACAAATTAATGCAGTTACAGAAAATTAGCAGTTTGTCCTCTCGCTAATGTAACTTTAACGTTTAGTCAATTTCCAACAATATTGATTTTAACTGTTTTCAATATAAAAAAGTCCTAAAAAATAAAAAATTTCTTGATAAATATTATAATCAATTTTTAACGTTTTGTTATTTAATTTTTACTTTCAATTTGAAATCAACAAGTAACATAAAAAAAAGTAGAAGTAAATTTTTAAGTCGTCTCCTCCTTTTTTTTCACTATATTGTGGAAAGGAATTTATAAATAATTTTCATTCATTTTTTTAAGTTTATCTGGCGCCATCTATTGTTAGATATATGCAACTTAAATCTAAAAAAACTAAAAATAATTATTTGAGTTTAATTATTGAAGTAATATTTGAAAAAAATGTATTAAAATCAAGTGTCATCCACTACAAGTTCGAAAAAAATCTATTTGAACTTGAGTGGTTGAATAAAAAGTATTTTATGAACGATTGAAAATTTGAACAAGATATATATAGGGAGAGTATGAGCTACTAGAAGGAATTGAATAACTAAAACTTAAGATTGTTCACGTGATAACATCTTTATTTTTACATTTGATGAACATTACTTTTTTTTAAGAAAGAGAATACTACATCGTAATATATTTCTGCTGATCACAAATTCTACATTTCCCGAGATTTTGACAATTAGAATAATTAATGTAAGTAACAAATATTTTTTTAATAAAGTAGCAAACTAAAAAATTATTACATTACAAGAAAGAAGATTGCATTGCATGCATTGATACAAAATTGTGTTTTAATTAATTTTAATTAAAAATTAATCGACTTCAGGTTTTCCTTTTTGCATTACAAATTTCAAATTAATACTGATATAAGATGAAATACACTTTATTATCACAAGAAATATATTTCCTTAAAAAAAATGAACAATTTAGGGAAAAATCAAATTAAAATATTTTAAGAATTAATTAAAGGAAAAAAAATCATAGTTGAATACCTCTTCTCACACATTATAAATAAAATAGAATACAGTTTGTATTTTATGAAAACTTAGTTATAGTATTTGTAATACACTTATGAGAATATTTCTTTATCACTATAATATATTCTGAGTTAACAATCAAAAACCCAATTCCGACATAAATAACAGCGAAAAGCTTTGATATTTTTACAGGAAAAAAAAATAATAAATAAATAAAATATCATCATCTGGAAACAATTAAAGTTATATATATCATGGCAAACTTTATTCATATTGTACCTCTCTTAATGTGACACACAAATTCACTGACGTAAATATTCATGATTTGATGAAAATAACAATGAATTTACAAAATAATGTTTTAGCATCTCTCATTTCAAATCAATACTAATACAAGGTAAAAAGTATACTTTAGTATCACAAGAAATATATCTCCTTCAAAAAAAATTTAGCAATTTTAGGAAAAATAAAAGTAAAAATCTTTTTTGAATTAATCAAAGGTAAAGTAAATCACAGTTGAATTCTTTTTCTCACCCATACAGTTTATATTTTAAGAAAAATTCATTGTAGTATTTGTAATATATTTATAAGTATAATTCTTTATCAATATAACTTTTTTTGAGTCAACGATCAAAAATTCAATTCTGACATAAATAACAGCAAATGTATTTGATAAATTTTAAAACAAAAAAAATTGTTGTTTAAAAAATGATGTTTAAATGTTAAAAACCTGTTATTTACTTTGATATTAAATGTAAAATTAATATAAAAATAAATAAAATGTTTTCATATGGACACAAATAAAATTATATACATAGATAGTCCTTCTGAATATTGTATCTTCCAGAAAGATTACAACCATATTTATTGCAGTATAAAATCATGATTTGATGAAAATAATAATTAAGTTGCTCTACTTTAATGTCCTACACAATGAATTAGACATGTGCTTAATCGTGACAGTTTCACTGATGGAAAAAGGAAAAATAAAATTGGAAATTCTTTAAGAGAAATTGCTCTATCCTCAATGTGTTTTTTCTTGCATGTAACATTCGCACTGAACCCGCTTTAAAATGCGAATAGTATTTAAATTTTTATTGTTAAATTATCTTAATTATTCTCAATACATGTGTTCATGAAATGCATTTTTTTTCTCTTGGTGCCGAGCTAGAGCTTTCAAAGTATATATTTACCTAATACAAATATGAATCAAAGGATTAAACTGAACGATTTAAAAGGAGACTGATGATTTAAAAGGTGAATTTTTATTAATTATTGTGATATTAACTAGTAGTTAAAATTACGTCGTCTTGTATTTAATTCTCTTAAATAACTATGTTTCGTTACAATATAATGAATTTATTAAATAATTAATTTCATCATAAGATATTTACACTTATATTTTGCAATGCCTTACAATACTAATAATTTGCTAGTTATTTACTTTATAATAAAGGGAATTACAAATTCTCTAAAAAGCCACTATCTTCTAAAGATAAGCATTTATTTAGTTTTCAATAAAATAAAACAAATAGAAAAGAAAATATTTTACATCCCTAACTAAGCAAACAAAATTTATAGAAACATTTTTCTGCCATTATAATTTCGAGGATAAAAGTAATAAACGAGGCAATCCAACCAAGACACAGAAACATAAAAACACCAAAAAAATCCGAGACAAAAAGAGGAGACACAACATTGGAATCGGAATCACTTCTTTTAGATTTCAAAAACAATTGAAAAGAAATTTCTTGCCAGAATTTATGGTGAAGACCCGAACCACTTAATTTTGATAGAACTGAATTTAATTTTGATGCACAACAGAGGTTTTTGTTATACGCAAACGCCACGTGAAATATAGTAAGTGTATCTTCAGAGATATAAACGTTTTCATCATGTTCGAATCTTAATAGGGCATAGTTTCTAGTTCTAATCTGAGAAGACTTTGGAGTGCCGTAAGAAATGTCTTGGTACTTTTAAGTGAAACCATCCAATTATTATGAACTACCATTCTACCGAGTGCTTTCAGGTGATCTTCTCCAGAATCGAGAAGAAGTTGAATGTAAAGTTCTCTAGTATACAATTTATGGTCACCTGACTGCACGGCTCTGGAAAGTTCGTGGAATGTTCGAATCGGTGCGACTTTAGTTGGTTGAATTATACGAGACAGTAAAGTGACAGAATAACTGAGTGAAATCACCAAGGTAAACAAAAACCAAGCAGTTAACAAAATTTTACTGCTTAAAGAACCGTTTCCTATGTTTGATGATTGTCCAACAACGGTTCCTAGGAATTTGAACAGATTATACCCCACAGAACCTTTAAATTTCGCAAATAAAATTGACATCACAATTAGCACGATGCATAAACAAACCCACGTCGTTCCATCAAAAACTTGAAGGAGGGCTAAATTCGATTTAATGTTTCCCGGCATGGGAGTTATGAAAGTAATCTCTTCTAGGAGATACGGCGTGCTGAAATCAACTGCTTTATCTTGATCTTTTTTCATTCATGATCAGATAAACCCCGGCCAGGTCAGCTTCACCCGTCTGAACCATACCAATCATGCCAGTGAAGTTACCATCCGGCAGCGCTTTCCCAAAATAAAAGTATTTTGAAACCACAATTTCATATTGTATTCTTAGAGCCTCCAGTACAATATGCAAGAATTTTCCTTCGCAATCTTCCAGTTGCACTTTTCCGTTTTCCTTTCTATTAACATGTATCGATAGGTCCGATGCTGTAACAACTACAATAGTATTTTGTCCCATGTTTGATTAGACTGTTTTCAACACAGAAAAATATCTTGGTAAAGAAATGTACCATAAAAATGTTACTTTTATCTCGTTATTTATTATTATTATTATTATTTCGGATTTACGTTATTTTATCAAGCCACACAAGCTAAATTAAAACTTATTCCATATGGCTATAATCAGGACATATTTTAACAAATGAATTTTTTTTGTATACATTGTTTGCATTTCTTATCAAGTGTTCATTGCATTACTAATACAAAATGATAATAAATTTATCCTTAATATTTATTTTAATATAAAAAATTTAAATCCAAGTATCATGAAGTTCATCAAAACATTTTATTTTCGAAAAAACTTTAAAAAATACGAGCTTATGTTATTTATATAAAAAAGACGTTTCTTGAATTCTGTTTTATAAATAAAACATTTAACAATAATAAGATATAAAAATGTGTCTTTTCTATCTTTGGAACCTCAAGCTACAATATTAAGTACAATACTTTTCAGTATTTTGTTATGTAAGATTTTGTTACACGAACAATAACTAGCTTATATATATAATACATAAATAATTTCCTTATCCTACGTGATGGGAGGAATAATTTGACAACTTCACCCATTCACATGTAAATCATTCGTTGCTTTTTCATCTATTTTTACTAATTCAGATAATTCCTGTTATGAATTCCTTACATTAACTTTTAGATTTTGGGTGTGTACTGTGCTAATCTTGCACTGATTCTTTAATAGAGACCCAAATAGTTTTCATTAGATTTCTAGATTTCAAACACATGCGTCGTTTAAAATAATTCCTAACTTTTAAAGATTATAAACAAGCTAATATTCCAGTATTCATTTTTAATTTATAAATATAATAATTAAAAGATTTTATTACAAATCAATCATGTTTTTTAACTAAAATGCAATAGCAATCATATTTTAAAAAGTTATGTAATACAAACACAAGGGTGTATATAGGACATCAGGTAAATATCCTGATGTCATAGTAACATCAGGATATTCACCAATATTTTGAATACAGTTTTGAGTTAGACCATGTATAGCATTTTTCAATTCCTTTTTCATGAAATGCTTTTTCGAAGATAATTCCTTACGTGCACAGTCATATAGGTTTGTTTTCCGGCTTGATAATACACTTAGTGGAGACGCAATGAATACATAGATGTAAATAGATATCTTACTTTATTATAATTTCTGTATAGCATTGTGCAGAAGATTTATAAATAATTTGTTTATCATTGCTTTTGCCATAATTTTTGATAATACATGGTGATATTCATGCCTACTTTTCAACTGTTTTTAAGTCACTGTAGGGACAATTACTTGTTATCTGATAAATCGTTTTTCACTACTTTACAAAATGCATCAAAAGCATATCACAATTACTTTTTTTATCTATCTCATTTTGACCATAGCATATCTTCTTCCATTTAACATTGGTGTTTACAGAATCATATATAAGGACGATCACAAGGATTTGCTTAGACCACTAGAGAGTAATTTTTCAGGTTTGATTAGATTATCCAAATATATCCAAACTTTCAATTATCCTACTATAATCAATAATCTGTTGAAAGGTTTAGGAGTAAAAAATTTAAGTAATAAGTTTACTAGAGTAAGTTTAACTTTTTCATATTGTTATCGCAAATATCTGAAAGTAACTGTTCACAGAGGGATTCTTTGTGCTTGTTTGGTATATATCTATAAATTAAGTATTACCCTTTAATAATGATAGATTCTTTGTGAACAATACGAAGATTATATGTGAACAGGTTTCTATGGACGCCTGATAATGTTTTCATCCTTTAAAATACAAAAATAAATCAACCCACATCTCTGCAGTGTAATTTGTTTCGTTTTACATGTTATGATCATTAGCACAAAACGAAATTTGTCGTTAAAATGAAATTAAGTATTTTACACAACCAAAAATTGTAACCAGGAATATGTATGATGGAAATTGCATCAATTATACTAGTTTATAACACGTATTAATGATATTTAGAATAAATTTAGGAAATTAATGTTGATAGAAACCCAACAAGATTCTAGACGACGTGTTTTCTATGAGATTACGTATAAAAAAACATATAAGTTTATGTTCATGGTGCAAGAAAACATGTACAATAATTTTGTGGCTTTTTATGAGGTACATATTATCGATATTTTGAAAAAACATTATATGAGGAATTATTTTTGTTTATTTTTGTTGCAAAGTTCAGTGATATCTCTTTTAGGAGTTTAAATGTCGTAATTGGTCAATAATAAACTACCAACACGACCTCGTTTGCACAATAAAACCTACAACAGCAATCGCTACACGCCATTTGTATAACAAAAATTCTTAATTGTTCTGGATACATAACATTCAGGAACCTAAAAAAATTGTTCTCGTCTGTGATATAAATGATACTGTAAATATGAGTGTCATGCAACTTTTTTCAAATAAGCGAAAGTTTTTTAGGAATCATTTAAAATCAGGAACGTTGTACTCAGATGTGAAAAAACCTTATTAAAAAAATTTTTAAAATAGCTTTTTGCAATTGATTTTGGGCTATTTTTGGACAGAATATCGACTAAACAATGCATAGGTGTATATATTATATATTGTGTATATTCTTCGCTGTCTGAATAGAATTAGCATTTCTATGAAAAAGATGGATCTTTAAAAAAATAGACAATAGAAAAGTAATGAATCTTCATTTAAAATGAGAGTAGTAGATACACTGTAGTGGTTCCATATAAAATAATATCGATGAATACTTTTCTTACTGAATCACCATTCACCTATAATCCTATTTGTGATAAGTGGGCATTCTGTCTTTTACCTTATGTCTAGAATTCCTACACCTGGAAGTCAATAAAGTCAATATTTGCAAAATTATTTTTTTTTAATTAATTTTTAATTTCAGCATTAATTAAAATTTAGTTAACATTTTTAAAATTCCGAAATAGTTAGAAGTTATACAATAAACTCTAACAAAAAAATATTTTAATCTTTCAATGCTTTGAGATCATGAAAAATTCCAGAAATATAGAAAAAAATCAATAAAATTAGTTTCATTTGAAGCTATCATCAAAGAAACGGTAGTTTATTCTAAGAAAACTCAAAAATAACATATTCTGTGGAATAATATCTGAGATAAGTTTTCAGTTTTCAGTAAAGCATTATTGAAAAGTAGTAAAAATAGTTATCAAGACTTATTAGTACTAATGGCTTTTAACTTCAATATTGACAGAAAATGTTTTTATATGCAAAAAATTAAAACAAAACAAAAAATATCTATTTTTTATGCTTACATAATTTTGTGACTGTATTTACCATGTTAAAATTTCTAATATATTCAGAGGAAATAACTTTTAATATACTTATTTCAGTCTTTAAAGACATTAAAATATGCATTAATTGATTCTGAGCTTTACTTTAGGCAAACACCCCTATTTCTGTTTGGTACATGGCCTGTTTTATTATACTTACACATTTTTTGTTAACCTTATAAAGTTAGTTATAATGACGTTTTTAACGAATACTAGTAAAATTAGAGAAGCAAAATTTCTGCTTGTTTTACGAAATATATAAAAATTCTTCATTTCAACTGCTTTAAATCTTCTTCTTCATTATTTAGTTTACAGGCCCCGAAAACCGGTTGTGACCTGGATAAGGAAATTAATCTGCATAGATATTTGTCAAAAAATATTTAGTACAACGAAATCAACAGATTTTTTACTGTCATACGCAACAAATTCTTTTACATGTACTTCATGGATACAGGTAACTAATTGACACGTTTTTGAATATTTCGTCAACTTTTCGTAATGATTTCAATATATATCTATATATATTGTATGTTATATATACAGGGTGTCCCAGCAAGACCGGATAAACACTGCACAGTCAGATTAGTTGTTTGGAATACATAAAAAAATGCCCAAAGAACTGTACCTCTACGACCCATAGTTTTCGAGAAAAGTGCGAGAGAAAGTATTTGAAGTCATATCCAGTTTACGAAAAAAACCTTTATTCGAAACATCAACATCAGTAGTTGCATAATTTTAAATAGGAAGATGTTCGAAATGCCCCCCGAGTATATCGAGGCATGTATGCGTGCGTCTTGGAAAGGTTGACTGTACACATTCTAGTATTGTAGTGTCGATAAAGGTAAACGCACTATGGAGACGAGCAACTAAGTCCATTTCTGAAGTGTCTGAAGTAATTCTCCATTTCTTTTACGTAAGTCTACTAAAGTTAGCAAATGGCAAGCAAAAAACTTGATAAAATTACTTAATGTTTAGTTACTATTTTTTTAGTAACAATGTTCATGTTTAGAATAAAGATTTTTTTCGTAAACCGGATATGACGTCATACAATTTCTCAAAAACTACGGGTCGTAGAGGTACAGTTCTTTGGGCATCTTTTATGTATTCCAAACAACGAATCAGGTTGTGCAGAGTTTATCCGCTCTTGCTGAGACACCCTGTATATATATATATATATATATATAGATATAGATATAGATATATACCTTCGATACTAGATGGCAGCGGCCTAAAAGTTTTAGTATGTTACTTGCCATTAGTTAAAAATATTCTCAAAAATGTGAATAAAATAATGTTTCCTTTTCATAATTTTGAAAAATATTTTTTTTTCCGTCTGACACAAATAATTAAAATACATATTAGAACGAATTATTTAGAACGAATATGTGCTGAAAATTGCATGCATCGATATCTTTCTCATAAAATTGAATTTTTGATCCATCATAGGCAATGAAACCAAGAATAAATTCCTTAATTCCGAGTAAATTCCTTATAAATGTAAAATATTCACTTTTATCAAATTCTTTTATCCTTAGTATTTTAACAGTATTTTCATAAATCATCATATCATGCTAAATTGATTCTAATAATACGTAATAGAAAAATGTCGAATTATACATACATTTACCAGGTTAATTAATTTTGCTCATCGGTTACATTCTGCCGTAAGTTAGTTCTCTTCGAACTATTGCAAATGATTTCTTTTTTTTTTGTGAAAATCTAACGATAGTTATAAAAGTCATTATGGGTGTATATCATCTACTCATAAACAAAAAACGTTTTTACTTTAGTCATGTTAATTTATTTAGATAACATTTAAAGGAAATACCGTACTAGAATTAATAATATAGATTCGAATCTAAAAATTTAAGTGAAATTGATTTCAATATAGATCTACAAAAATAAAAAATATTATTCAAATATCGTAGATGTTACATAAATGTAAGCTTCGGATATAAAAAAACGTTTTCAAGCCATTTCCAAACATTGATATTGGCATATTTTTGATGCTGGATTACAGAAGATTTTGATGTAAACTTATATTTGGTTTAGTTTGCCACTCGACAGTCATTTTGCGAACACTTTAAGCTAATTAGACAGAGACTTACAGTTTAACGTGGACACCGAAACGCAGCCAAACAGCCATACCACCGCCAAGATTAGTACCTAAAAGCCTCTGGTATCAATGGCCAGAGTGCCAGCCAATTGGCCATCAGGGCGCTGAAACGTTAGACGAGCATAAGTATTATTTAATTGAAATCACTCACCACTGCATTGCCATTCTTAATAGGGCTCTAAGGTTATTGAGAAGAAATGAAATATGGTGTCTGAATAGTATAATTAGGTGCTAATTTTAACGCCTGTTAAAAAAAATTCAATTTTTTTTCAGCAGAGAAAGGGTGATTAGACTTTCACCCAACGTTTTGATACATTTAACTTCAGTTAAATTCAATTCCCACTCTATAATCAATAATAAAGCTATAATCAATAATATTATAATCCATTTTACTATTTATTCATACATAAGAAGACTATTAAGATTGCAATAAGAAAGAAAGAAATACTGAATAAATAAATAGCACATACTTTTCACATATTAAAAACTTTATTTTGTGATTTAAAGAATAATGGGTTTTTTTTAGAAGAAATTAAAAAACTAAACCGTAAAGAACTTTTGCAGTCTACGAATTAAACATATGATGAGATTTTCACAATTGTTATATTTGATTTAAGAAATATTTTAACAAAGCATCAATAACAAACATGACTACATTACGAGAAAAAAGGTTGAATAAAAGTATTCATTTTTATGATTAATTATTTTTATAGAAAACAGCTTATTGACTTCAGCAGCTCTGCTTTGTGCATTTCTCATTTCAAATCAATACTATTAAAAGATAAAATATATTTTAGTATCACAATAAGCATATTTCCATCAAAAAGAAATTAACAAAAACCACATAGAAAAATAAAAGGGAAATTCTTTTAAAAATAAATCAAAGGTAAAGTAAATCATATTAGAATTTCATACAATATAAATGAATTAGAATATAGGTTGTATTTTAGGAAAGATTAGTTATATGTTTAACTTTATAGACTATAGATTTTAGACTTTATATTTTTAAAAATTAAAACATATTTATGGGAACTTTTTTTTATCATTATAATATATTTTGAATCAATCATCAAAAAATTCTATTCAGACATAAATAACAGTAAATATAACAAATAAACACATACATGTCTAATAAATAAAACACACATATATAATAAATAAACACATATATAATTAATAAACACACACATACATAATAAATAAACACATATATAATTAATAAACACACACATATATAATGAATAAACACATATATAATTAATAAACACGCATATATATAATAAATAAACATACACATATTATTTTATAGCAAAAATAATGAATAAAATATTAACATATGAAAACAAAATTATTTGCAATGATAACATTTCTGAATATTGTAACAATAACAGATAACAACCCTATTCCCTGAAGTAATTATACACGATTTGATGTAAATAATAAAGTATTTGCTATACTTGCATGCCTTACGCAAATAATTAGATATGTGCTTAATTGCGATAGTTTTGTTCTTAAAAAAGGAAATGAAAAGTTTTTCTGAGAGGAATAGTTGTATCTTTGGTGTCTTTTCTTCTTGCATGGATTAATTCCAAGTGGGTTAGAACAAAATCAACTTATAATGTATAATATTTCACATACTACTGCAAAGTATATACATCTACAGCATATTTGGAATGGAAAACATCATTCTACTAGGTTTACTAGGAAATAATGCGGTTACAATAGGCAAAACATCTTACTATATAAGGTTATAATAGAAAATGTATTTTATCACTACATCAGACAACAAAAATTACAGAAAACTTTTCCAGGCATTATTATTTCGAGGGTAAAAACAATGAATGAGACAGTCCAACCCAGACACAAAAACATAAAAACTCCAACAAATTCCGATACAAAAAGTGGAGATATCACATTGGAATCTGAACCACTTATTTTAGTTTTCAAAAACAATTGAAAAGAAACGTCTTGCCAGAATTTACGGTGAAGGCCTGAACCCCATAATTTTGATATAATGGAATTTAATTTCGATGCACAACAGAAATTTTTGCTATACGCAAACGAAACGAGGAATACACAAAGTTTATCTTCAGAGATAAGAACGTTTTCGTGATGTTCGAATCTTAACAGTGCATAGTATCTAGTTCTAATCTGAGAAGATTTTTGAGTTTCATAAGAAATGTTTAAGTATTTTTTAGCTGGAATCACCCAATTGTTACGAACTACTGTTTTTCCTAATGCTTTCAGATAATCTTCTCCAGAATCGAGAAAGTATGGAATTTGAGTTTCCATAGCATGCAATGTATGGTCACCTGACTGAACGGCTCTGGAAAGTTCGTGGAATGTTCGAATCGGTGCGATTTTAGTTGGCTGGATTATAAGAGACAGTAAAGTGACAGAATAACTGAGTGAAATCACCAAGGTAAACAAAACCCAAGCAGTTAACAAAATTTTACTGCTAAAAGAACGGTTCCCTATGTTTGAGGATTGACCAACAACGCTTCCGAGGAGTTTAAACAGATTATATCCCACAGAACCTTTAAATTTTGCAAATAAAATGGACATCACTATTAGCATGATGCATATGCCAATCCACGTTGTAGTGTCAAAAACTTGTAGAAGAGTTAAATTGGATTTAACATTTCCCGGTTTGGGAGTTACGAAACCAAGCTCTTCTAGCATGTAAGGCATGCTGAAATCAACAGTTTTACTACGTATTTCCTGCCAGGGCAGATAACCTATAGTCAAGTCAGCTTCACCTCTTTGAACCTTACCGACATTTCCGGTAAAGTTACCATCCGGCAATATGTCGTAGTAGATCATGTCTTTTGAAACCACAATTTCGTATTGTATTCTTAGAGCTTCCAATACTATTTGCAAGAATTTCCCTTCGCAACCTTCGAGTTGCACTTCTCCGTTTTCCTTTCTATTAACCTGCAGCAAAAGGTCCATCGGCCTAACAACTACAATAGTATTTTGTCCCATGTTTGATTAGACTGTTTTCAACACAGTTAAAATTGTTGATAAAGAGAAATATTTAAAAAATAAGGGGGGTTTTTAGGTCTTTTTTTTTTTTTTTAAACTTATTCCATATTTTTCTTAAAACTTATTCCATATGACTATAATCAGGACATATTTGAACAACTGATTTTTTTTCTATGCATTGTTTGCATTTCTTATGAAGTTTTCAATGTGTTACTAATACGAAATGATAATATATTTATTCTTAATATATTTATTCAATGTAAAAAAATGTAAATCAAAATGTCATGTCAAAAAAACAAGCTTATATTATTTATATAAAAAATACGTTTCTTGAATACTGTTTGATAAATAAAAAATTTAATAATAATAAGATATAAAAATGTGTCTTTTCTATGTTTGCAACCTCAAGCTACAATATAAAGTACAATACTTTTCAGAGTCTTTTTATGTAAAAGTTTGTTACTCGAATAATTACTATCTTATATATATAATAAATTACATAATAATTTACAGGAATAATTACTTATTATAGGAATTATTACAGGAATAATTTAACGTCTTTTCCAACTCTCATTTAAAGCATTCTTTTCTTTTTTCGTCTGCATTTACTAATTAAAGTAAATAAAGAAAATTGTTTTAAAAATAAGTCATGTTATTTAATAAAATTGCAAACATATTTGAAAATGTTATATAACACAGACACAATCATTTATATGGCAATCATCGGCATTAACATCAACACATTAAACAATATTTTGAATTCAGTTGTCTGATAGACCATGAATAGCTTCTATCAATTCCTCTTAAATGAAACGCTTTTTCGAAGATATTTCATCATACAGGTCGCACAGTCCTACAGGTCTTTTTTCCCCCTGCTTGTATGTATCCTTATAGGAGATTAAAATTTCACGAAATGAATGTTTAGATACTAATACGTATCTTATATTAACAAAGTACTTTTACAGCATTGGGCAGAAGAAATGTAAACAATTTGTGCATCATTGCAGCTGCCATAAGTTTTAATAGAGCAGGTGATAATCATCCAAACTTTTAACGTGTTTTCAAATCATCCGTAGTAGCAATTATTTGATATTTTATTAATCATTTTTCACTACTTTACATGCTGCGTCAAAGCCATATCACAGTGATTTTGGTAGTTATTTTACTTGGACAACAATATATCTTGTTCCACTTAACGTTGGCGTTTACAGAATCTTTTATAAGGAAGATTGCAAGAATTTGATAAGAAAATTAGAGAGTAATCTTTCAGTTTTGATTAGATTATCCAAATGTATCGAAAGTTTCAATATCACGAATATACGCAATAATCTGATTATAGAATAATGCATTAGAAATTTTAAGCAAAAAGGTCAGTTCTGGTTTAAGATTATCTCTTAAAAATTGTTACTACATATATGTGAAAGAAATTTTTCACCGCTGAGGGAGTCTTTGTGAATAATACGAAGATTATATTTGAAATGATTTCTATGGACGCCTCATGTTGGTTTTATCCTTTAAAATATAAAAATAAATCAAATAAAATTTCTGAAATCCAGTTTTGCACCTTTTTACATTTTATGATCATTAGCAGAAATAAATAGCTGTAGTTAAAATCAAATCAATTTTTTTTGTACGCCCGAAAATTGTAACCAGCAGAATGTAGGATGGAAATTACATCAATTATATGAGTTTTAAAATGCTTGGTATCATGGGTGTTAAGGATATTTATAATACATAAAGGAAATTACTGTTGGTAAAACCCCGACAACTTTCTATGCGACGTTTTTTGTAGAAACACACGTTTAATAAAAGTGCTCTACGGTGATTAAGTATACGCTCATGGTGACGGAAAACATGTACAATAAATAGTCTTGAAATCTTTAATGAGGCACTTATCATCGATATTTTGAAAAACATTAAATGAGGGGTTATTTTTGTTTAAAGCCGTATACAAAGTTCACTGATTTCTCTTGCAGGAGTTTAAATGTCGTAATTGGTTAAAGATAAACTACAAACACGACCATTTTGCACCACGACATCCACAATCGCATTCGCTACACGCATTTAGTGTAACCAAAATTCTTAGTTATTCGCAATATATTGCATTTAGGGACCTAACAAAATTGTTCAAGATCTCTTGTTTAAAGTTGTGATATAAATGATACAAAAACTCTGACTACCCTGTAACCTTTTTTTGAAGTAGGGAAAAAATATTTAGGCATCATTTAAGGACAGGAGCATTGTGTTTAAATGTGAAATAACTTGCTTTTCTTTTCATATTTTAAAACACGTTTTGAGCTAGTTTCTCACAGAATGTCTAATAAGTAATGCATAGCAATTATCGTGTATACACTTCGCTATCTGCATAAAATTTTAATTTAAACAAAAAAAAATGGATCTTTAAAAAATAAAGAAAAGAAATAAAGCTTCGTTGATAATTAGAGCAGTAATTAATTCTTCAGGGTTTCCGTATAAAATACTATCCTTTAATATTTTTCTATCGAGCGACCATTCACCTACAAACTAATTTGTGACCTGTGGACATTCCGTATTTTAACCTGTGTCCGATATTCCTCCATCTAGAAAACAATATAGCAATTCAAAACATACTTTTCACAATTTCTCTTTTAGTGTGTGCATTAATTAATATTTAAATAACAAATTTTGCAACGTGTTTAACAGATTTAATTAGAATTTATACAATTACCTCTAATAAAAAAAATTGACTTTTTTCCTGTTTTGAAATGAGAAATACTTATCAAAATAATTAAAAATGCAATAAAATTTCTTTCTCATTTAAAACTATCATCAAAGAATCCGTGGTTTATTCTAAGAAAATATATAAATAACACAAGATTTAATGCAGTAATATCTGAAATAAGTTTACAGTTTTCTCTAAAAAATTATTGAAACTTTTATACCAACATTTATCAACATATATTAGTACTAACAAAAATATAATATTAGTTTATTAGTACTAACAACATATAGTAACATATAGTAGTACTAACAGTACTCCAATACTAACAGAAAATTTTTCATGACCAAAAAATAAAGCAACACAAAAAAATATATATGCTTTACGCTTACATAATTTTTTAATTAAGTGAACAGTTTATCATATTGGAATTTTTTAATGTATTCAGAAGAATTAAATTTTAATAACTAGTTCATTAGTTAAAGACATTAAATATGCAGTAATTGATTCTAATCTAGGCAAATATCCTTTTCCTGTTAGGTATATGATCAGTTTTATATTATTCCTACACTTTTTTTTGTTAAGCTTACAAAGTCAGTCATATTGACGTTTTTAATAGATATTAGTAAAATTACAAATAGTAAAACAGCAAAATTTATGTTTATTTTACAAGATATATAAAATTTCTTGTATAAAAACAAAATATATAAAACTACTTTACTTACAAAATATATCTTTCATTCGGATTACAAACATCGAAAAAAGTTGTAAACTATATAATTAAATTCATTTTTGCATAGATATTTGTCAGAACTTATTTTTTACAAAAAAAAGCATATTTTACAATCTTACACAACAAATATTTTGCATGTTCCTTCCTGGATACGGGTAGCTAATCGACATTTTTTTTAATATCTCGTCAACTTTACAAAATGATTTACATATATATATATATATATATATACACACATTAAGGGCTCACGATACTAGATACCAACCGCACAAAAATTTTAGTATGTTGTAGATCAATATTTTTTCGTAGCTCTATCTAATATTTAACATTCTCTAAAATTATTCTCGAAGATGTCTACCATAGACAATGAAATCAAGAATTTTTAATTTTAGGATAAGTTCTTTTATAATGGTTTCATTTTCACTTTTGTCAAATTACTTTATCTGTAGTGTTTGTGTCTAAAAAAAGGGACAGAAATGAAATAGGATGCCTAAACAAGTATAATTAGCAGTTATTTTTAATATCTATTAAAAAATTCAATTTATTTCTGCAGGGAAAGATTGTTTAGAATTTTACCCAAAGCTGTTTTACATTTAACTTCAATTAAATACAATCAATAATATTATATCACTATAATCACTAATATCACTATAATCAATAATATTATAATCAATTTGTAGCATTTCATGCATAAGAAGACTAGTAAAATTGCAAAAAGAAAGAAATAACTGCTGAATAAATAAATAGCCCATACTTTTCACGTAATAAAACCTTTATTTTGAGATTTGTAGAAAATTGCTTTTTTAGAAGAAATTAAATATTTTATTGTAATGAATTTCTGCAGTACACAAATTAAACATGTGTTGAGATTTTGACAATTATGTTATATATTGTAAGAAATATTTTAACAAAGTAAAAATTAAAATCGTGACTACATTAAAAGAAAAAAGGTTGAATAAAAGCATTCATTTTTAAGATTAATGACCTTTTATATGAAACCTCTTATTGACTTTAAGTTCATCTTTGTGCATTTCCCATTTCAAATCAATACCATTAAAAGGTAAAATATATTTTAGCATCCCAAGAAATATATTTTCTACAAAAAAATAAGTAATTAACCAAATCCTTGTAGAAAAATAAAAGATAAATTCTTTTAAGAATAATCGAAAGGTAAAGTAAATCATATTAGATTCTCACATAATATAAATAAATTAGAATATAGGTATTTTAATTATTAAATTAATTGAATTAAATTGCCCGGGCATCTGGTACTTCAATTTTATTTTATTTTTTAGGTTGTTGCCACTGTCCTTGACATCTGCGGGAAATTTGACGTGAAAATATTCATTAGTGTTTGAGTTACGTTTGGTTTTGTGAGAAATTAAAGTACCATATGCCCGAGAAATATAATTTGAAAACTGATCTTACTTTTCGGTAGTAGTATATAATAAATAAGCACAAACACGTTATTTTACAGCAGAAATAATGAATAAAATGCTAACATATGGACACAATTAAAATTATTTGCAATGATAACCTTTCTGATTATTGTATCTCTCAGGCAGATAAACATGTTCACTGAAGTAATTATACACGATTTGATTTAAATAATAATGTATTTGCTATACTTGCATGCCATACTCAAATAATTAGATATGTGCTTTTTAGTGTCTTTTTCTTGAATGGACTGAGACCAGTCTTCTACAGAGTATATACATCTACAGCATATTTGGAATGGAAAACACCATTCTTCCAGGTTCACAAGGAAATAATGCGGTTAAAAAAAAAAAAAGTTTATCATATAAGGTTAAATAGTAAAACAAGTATTTTATTACTACATCAGACAACAAAAATTACAGAAAACTTTTTCTGCTATTATTATTTCGAGGATAAAACAATAAAAGAGACAATCAAACCAAGACACAAAAACATAAATACTCAAAGAAAATCCGAGACAAATAGTGAAGATATAACACTGCAATCTGAATTAATCCTTTTAGTTTTCAAAAGCATCTTAAAAGAAGTATCTGCCCAGAATTTACGGTGAAAGCCTGAACCCCATAATTTTGAGATAATTGAATTTAATTTTTGATACACAACAGAAATTTTTGTTATAAGCAAACGCTATGGAAATACACAAAGTTTATCTTCAGAGATATAAACGTTTTCGTGATGTCCGGAATCTTAATTGCGCGTAGTTTTTAGATCTAATCCCAAGAAGATTTTGTCATGTCAGAAGAAAAGTACTTTTCAGCTGAATCAACCCAATTTATTCTAACTACCATTCTTCCGAGTGCTTTCAGATCATCTTCTCCAGAATCGAGAAGGCATGGAATTTGAGTTTCCGTAGCATACAATTTATGGTCACCTGACTGAACGGCTCTGGACAGCTCGTGGAATGTTCGAATCGGTGCGACTTTAGTTGGTTGAATTATACGAGACAGTAAAGTGACAGAATAACAAGTGAAATCACCGTGGTAAACAAAAGCCAAGTAGTTAACAACATTCTACTGATTAAAGAACCGTTTCCTATGTTTGATGATTGTCCAACAACGCTTCCGAGGAGTTTGAACAGGTTATACCCCACAGAACCTTTAAATTTCGCAAATAAAATTGACATCACTATTAGCGCGAAGCATATGCCAATCCACGGTGTTGTGTCAAAAACTTGTAGCAGAGCTAAATTCGATTTAATGTTTCCCGGTTTTTGGAGTTAGGAAAGTAAGCTCGTCTAGCGTGTAAGGCATGCTGAAATCAAGAGACTTACTACTTATTTCCTGCCTGGGCAAATAACTTATTGTCAGGTCAGCTTCACCTCTTTGAACCTTACCGACGTTTCCCGTAAAGTTACCATCCGGCAATATGTCGTAGTAGATGGTGTCTTTCGAAACCACAATTTCGTATTGTATTCTTAGAGCCTCCAATGCAATTTGAACGAATTTCCCTTCGCAACCTTCCAGTTGCACTTCACCGTTTTCCTTTCTAATTACATGTATCAATAGTTCTGATGGCTTAACCACTACAAAAAATTTTTCTTCCATTTTTGATTAGATTGATATTAAAAGTAAAATATGTTTATAAAGAGAAGTATTATACCATACATTATTATTTATTTGCATTATTTTTTGATCTACGGTTTTTTTTTTACTAAACCACATGCACTAAATTAAATCTCATTTCATACATTTGACTAAAAGCGGGAAACATTTCAATAAATCAATTTTTTTAGATGTTTTGTTGTTAATTTCTTATAAAATTTTTATTGCAAGACGTGCACAACAAAGACATATTTATCATTAATAAATATTAAGTGTAAGACATTTTAACGCAAAATATCATGATGTAACCCCAAATCAGAGGCCAACTGTTTACAAACGAATTCTAAAATTTAAAATTTAGATTATTTATATAAAAATATTTCTTGAATAGCGTTTTTAAATATTGTGATATATAAAGGCGTCTTTTCTATGTTTGGAATTGTAAGGAACAATATAAAGCACAATGATATTCAGCTATAATTAATTGGATTATGTATATATATATATATATTTATTTATTGATATAATTTCCTCTGAGATAATAATATAACCATCTATAATATAACCTGATGATAATAATATAGCAATTTATATGCACATATTTCGTTGGCTTTTTCGTCTAGAATTACTAACTAAAATAATTATTATGTCGAAATCTTGACATGAATTTTGGATTCTTGGAATGTTTTGCATTAATCTTCCACTCAAACTTCCACTCAATAATCTTCCGTTTAATAGAAAGCAAAATTGACTTCATTAGATGTCGAGAGTTTAAACACGTTCTTCTTTTAAAATAAATCTAAGCTTTTAACGGATGAAAATATGATAGTATAAATTTTAAAAAGATTGATTAAAAATTACTCATGTTACTCAAACAAAAATTCAATTAAAGTTATATTTAAAACCCTTAGAATTACACAATATATATCACCAAAACAATAGTATATATGACTATAATCGGTTTAACAATGGCACGTTAAACAATATATATCTTATATAACAACAATATATTAAATTTATATTTATACCCATTTATACATTAATTTAATTTTTTTTATACTAATTAAAATAATTCTTCTTACATAATATTACTTTAAGTATTGCATCCTTGGATCGTTTTGTGTTAATCTTGCACTCATCCTTCAATAGAAACCAAACTTAAATTCATTAGAGTTATAAAACTCAAATAGATTATTCATTAAAAAAATAATTTATAAAATATCTCTCTTCAAATCAATGATGTTATTTAAGCAAAATGCCATAATATTTAAAAGCTTTAGATTTACACAACATATAATACACACCCAAGAGTGTATATGGTTATCATTGGTTTAGTATCAACACATTAAACAATATTTTAAAATTATGTTATTAGTTTAGTTATGAATAGAATTTTTCAATTCCTCTTTCATGAAATGCTTTTTCGAGGATAATTCCTTAAGTGCACAGTTACATAGGTTCTTTTCACTGCTTGTAAATATACCTTAGTGGAGACACAATGAATATGTAGAACTAAATATATATCTTATTTTAACAGAATATCTGCACAGCATTCTGCAGAAGATTTATAAGTAATTTGTTCATCATTGTAGACAATATACAATGACATAATTTTTATATTGCAGGTGATAAATGTCCCAACTTTTCATCTGTTTTCAAATCATCTGTAGTGACAATTACTTGTTATTTGATAAATTATTTCTCACTACTCTACATACTACTTCAAAAGCATATCGCAATCACTTTGTTATCTGATTTACTTTGAAAACAGCTTGTCATGTTCCATCTATCTTTTGGCGTTTACAATAATTATATATAAGGTAGGTCCCAGTGATTTGATTGACAACTCTACAGTAAATTTTCAGGTACGATGAGATTATCCAAACATATCCAAAGTCAGCATAATCCTATTATAGATTTATGTATTAAAAATTTTTAAGTAATAAATTCAATTCTAGGTTCATGAATATCTCTTCCAAATTTTTACCGCAAATATCTGAATGTAACCTTTCACAGCAGAAGGATTCTATGTGAATAAACGAAATAATATCGGACCTGGTTTCTATGGAAGCATCATAATGGTTTGTAAATAAATAAAAGGAAACAAATGTTGAAAAATAGTTTGTTGATAAAAATAAATTAATGTGTAGCGAATCCAAATGTAAAAATTTAAAAACAATTTTCGTAAATTTTTAAGTATATTGATCGTTAACAGATCCAAAACAACGGTCGTTAAGATAAAAACAAGAATATTTCACACGTCTGAAAACTGTTACCAGCAAATGCATGATTGAAATTACAAGAATTATAGAGTTTTATTATGCATGGTAAGATACGTAATGATATTAAGAATAAATAATAAATAAAGGAAAATTTTGTCGCAGAACGCCGAACAACATATTTGGTGATAATTCAAGTAAGTAGTCGTGATAGTACTAATGACATAAATGTAGTTTAATAAAAGTTTACTAAGAGAATAGGGATTGATATTTCGACGTTTTGCAATGCTAAATTGTATGTTCATGATGTCAGAAACACGCACAGTTTACAAATTTATCTTGAGGTACATATTGACGATATTTTGGATAAATATTTAATGAAAAATTACTGTTGTTTATAGCATTACACATACTTAGTGGCATCTTGTCTTTTAAATGTGTTAATTCACAAAGGATGAACAATAAACACGGCCATTTTGCGTTACAAAAGCCCAAAGAATATACGTTCTACACAAATTGTATAACAAAAATTCTTAATATTTTCACTAAATATAGTATAGGACCTAAACAATTTTTTAAGATCACAACTTCAAATTTCTGTAGAACAATATATAGCAGAGTTAAGTAATTTTCTTTTTGAATATGTGAAAGTTGTTTAGGTATCATTTAAAAAAAAGGTACATTGTGCTCAGGCGTAAAATAACTTGTCTCCTTTTATATTATAAAAGCAGTATTTTTAAAACCGATTTTCTTTATAAAAATTTAATTTTTATTATGAAGACATATGAAGGCATATTTATAGACATATTTACAATGAATATGTCTATAAATATGTCTTCATATTTATAGACAGACATATCTATAATGAAGAGAGAAATTAATATATTAAAATTACAATTTTATGATTTTTTACTACAAAAAAAGTCATCCATTTATAAAGAAGATGAAGATATGCATTTTAGAATATTTCAATTTACATAAATTCAGTTTTTTTTCAAAATGAATGTTTAAATATAATTTTAACTAGTTTTATTACTTAATTAATAAATGCAGTTGCATTTTCACATGCACAATATTTTTTCGCTATATTTGATTTCAGTATATTGAACCTGAAATTATTGGCACGAACAATTCAGCGTATGAAAAACACTGTCCCCGTTAATTTTGTTGCAAAATTTGTATTAGATATACAGCTACAGTAAAGGGCACATGCCAATCAGTCCATGTCAGCTATTGCAAACATTATCTTGCAATCACTGACATTTAGAAACGGTGAGTTTGGATGATGATTGTGTATATTAATTCTTTTTGTAAATTTTGTTTGTCAGGTTAAGTGATGTAATATTTACAAGTTTCTCTCGTACAATACTCCCATCAAAAGTTTTAAAGAAGTTTTTGTCCTCAGTTGTTATTCATTGGTGGGCTGCTCGTAGTAAACATAAATGGCATAAAAAACGATATTATATAGTATATGTTAATCTTTCGGAATTGCAATCGTGAAATAATCTCTTATGTTTCGCTTAAACAAAACTTAACCAATAAAATGTCATCAATTTTATTGCAGCTGGTGATATCAAATTATATTCTCACAAAAAGTATATGGTAGTCTGAAATAAATATGTACAACATAGTGAAAACGCATACATCTTTTAAATTTTATATGTACTACAGCTGCATGTATATTATAAAAAAAATTAATTTTATATTCCGCATAACTGGGCAAAATAACAAAGTATTTTGTATTTTTGAAATATAATATAAAAACCGTTTTATTATTTACTAATAATAGTTTTACCAAATTGGTATTAAATCATAGTCCAACACCGTTCTGATTTAAATAAACAAATTATTCTCAGAGATTTATTAAAGGAAACGATTCATTAAATGTTTGAAAAAAATGTATTTAAAGCATAAAACATGCATTAAAAATTATTTTCATTTAATTTATATCTTTATTTATTAATATGTTATCCAAGAGAATTTCTGCATACATTATTGTCTTTAATCCGGAAACAAGCCGTTAATTCAATTTTCTTTTAATATTTTGTGATATTCTCATAATGATTTAAATATATGTATATATTATAAGCTAATGATATTAGAAACCAAATGCATTCATATTTTAGTATGCTATATATATTTTATTTTCAAAACGCATTTTAATATCTATTATTCTTTAAAATATTCACATTTGTACAAAAATCGTGTTTTCTTTAGAAGAAATATTTCCTTTTAACGGATGTACCTGTTTATAAATTATATTAATCAGTACAAATATATGTTTCATTATTCAAAAATTTCTTTTAACATTGAAAAAATTGATTTTTGAACACAAAAATATTTGTTTCTTAAAGGAAAAAGGTTTAAGTTGAACGTTAATTAGCCATGTTAATTAATTTTTTTAATCATCTATATTGCTAAGGAATTAGTTACAATGACGTTTTTAATGAATGCTAGTAAAATTAAAGTTAACAAAACAGTAAAAGTTCTGCTTATTTTACGAAATACATAAGAAATCTTCATTTCAACTGCTTCAAATTTTCTTCTTTATTATTTAGATTACAGGCTTTGAAAAAGACGGGCAAGGAAATTTATCTGCATAGGTATTTGTCTGAAAACATTTAGTACAAGAAAATCAACAAATTTTTTTACTGTCATACACAACAAATTCTTTTACACGTACTTCAGGGATACAGGTAACTAATTTACATTTTTTTGAATATCTCGTCAACATATCGTACTGATTTTAATATATATATATAGATATATATATATATATAAGGAGGCAATTAGAGGTAAATACTTGGAAAAAATATATCGCGCATTGCTAATAGTACCACTGACTAGCGTTGATGCTGTAAGAGCGTTTTCGACAACTGGTAATTTTTGCACAAAATTATGTTGTAGGCTTAATAATAGTACGATTGATGCATTATGTTTTTAAGATACCATTTCAAAAATTTGTAATAGTACCACAGACTGAATAGTGATATTTACACTTTTTTTGTGATTTAATTAAATAAGATGTTATTTTACCTTTTTGTGATTTAAATAAATAAGATGTTCCTTTACTTTTTTTCGTGATTGAAATAAATAAGATGTTTCTTTACATTTTTTGTGATTGTTTATACACTGTTTTAATTTATGAGTAGTATATATTTGGTTTAGGTTGCCGCACGACGGTCATTTTGTGAATAGTTTAAGCTAATTAGACAGAGACTTACAGTTTAACGTGGATTCCGACCCACTAACAAACATCCATACCACCGCCAAGATTCTAAAATGAAAGCCTCTGGTATACCAGACCAGAACGCCTACCAATTAGACATCAGGGCGCTGAAACATTAGAAGAACATAAGTATTATTTAATTGCAATCACCCAATTAACTTCAACTAAATTCAGATCCTCCTCTATAATCAATAATAAAGCTATAATCAATAATATTATAATCAATTTTTACCATTTATTCATGCATAACAATAAATGGTAAAAATAATTTTACCAAGTATTAAAAAATTCAATTTATTTCGGCAGGGAAACCTTGCATTTAACTTCAGTTAATTACAATTACTCCACTATAATCAATAATATTATAATCATTTTGAATCATTTCAAGCATAAGAAGACTATTAAGATAAGAAATAATAAATACATGCATAATAATCAAGAAATACATTAATAATAAATAAATAGCAGATACTTTACTAATAAAATCTTTATTTTGAGAATTGAAGAATAATGGGTTTTTTTTAGAAGAAATTAAAGAACTATACCGTAAAGAACTTTTTCAGTCCACGAATTAAACATATGATGAGATTTTCACAATTATGTTATTTGATTTAAGAAATATTTTAACAAAGCATCAATAAAAAACATGACTACATTAAGAGAAAAAAAAAAGTTGAATAAAAGCATTCATTTTTAAGATTAATTATTTTTTCACATAAAACATCTTATTTACTTCAGGTTCCTCTTTTTGCATTTCAAATCAATACCATTAAAATGTAAAATATATTTTAGTATCACAAGAAACATATTTCCATAAAAAAGTAATTAACAAAAACTTCATAGTGAAATAAAAGAGAAATTATTAGAAAAATTTATTCTTTTAAGAATAAATCCAAGGTAAAGTAAATCATATTTTATGTTGTTGTTGTAGTTGCTTATCCCCTTGATTTAGAATCCTAAACCAAGTCCAGTAGATCATGCTGCATCAATAGATCGTAAACTGTCCTCCCCTCATTCAACAGTTGCCTCACAGAGGCACCAATACAATCTATGAGATGAGAGGGAGATGCGATGGTCGAACAATGACAAAGGGCATATGTCTTCTCGTCTCCATTGAAGGTCAAACTCTTAATGTGGCCAGTCCTTAGTCTAGCTAAAGCCGTCTGAGCAGGTCTAGGACAGGAGCACTGTATGGACATACCAGGATATTTAGCGGCGTACCATGCATGAATTGGTGGCGACCTCCAAGAGGTATTCACTCTGGCTAAAGTCATGGAATGAACCTCTGAAGCTAACAGATTGGAAGAAGAAGCTTTGGGAAGTTCGCAACCTTCCCTAGCGAGCAGATCAGCAATTTCATTTCCGTAGATGCCCACATGGGAGAGGGAATCCACTGCAAGCACATCGATCCGATCTGGTCCAAAACAGCTAGTTTGGAAACTATATCCTGCCCCAATTTGTCCAAGATGCTTGGCCAATTTTTCAAATACTGTATTGAGCTCTTACTATCAGTCAGAATCCAAACATCAGGTACTTTAAAGTCTAAAGCTAGATTCAGAGCTTCGCTTATAGCAGTTAATTCTGAGCGGAATACTGAGCTGTGGTCCGGGTTCATATTTTATTCTCACACAACGTAAATAAATTAAAATACAGGTTGTATTTTAGGAAAGACTAGTTATATTTTTAAAAATTAAAACATATTTTTGGGAACATTTCTTTATCAATATGATATATTTCGTGTCAATAATCAAAAAAATCTATTCAGGCATAAATAACAGTAAATATAACAAATAAACACATACATATCTAATAAATAAAACACACATATATAATAAATAAAAACACATATATAATAATTAAACATACACATATTATTTTACAGCTAAAATTAATGCATAAAATGTTAACATATGAACACAATTAAAATTTACAATGATCTGTGAGGCAACTGTTGAATGAAAGGAGCACCGTTTACAATCAATTGATACAGCATGATCTACTGGACTTGATTTAGGATTCTAAATCAAGAGGATAAACAACAACAACAACATGGTAACCATTCTGAATATTGTATCTCTCAGGCAGATAACAACTATATTCACTGAAGTAATTATACATGATTTGATGAAAATAATAATGTATTTGCTATACTTCATGCCTTACACAAATAATTAGATATGTGTTGAGACAGTTTCTTTCATAAAAAAAACTGAAAAGTTTTTCTGAGAAGAATAGTTGTATCTTTAGTGTCTTTTCTTCTTGCATGGACTAATTCCAAGTAAGGTAGAAAAAATCCACTTATAATATGTAATATCTTCTAGAGTACTACTGAGTATATACACCTACAGCATATTTGGAATGGAAAACACCATTCTTCCAGGTTCACAAGGAAATAATGCGCTTAAAATAAAAAAAAAGTTTACTATGTAAGGTTAAATTGTAAAACAAGTATTTTATCGCTACATCAGACAACAAAAATTAGAGAAAACTTTTCCTGCCATTATTTTTTCGAGCATAAAAGCAATAAAAGAGGCAGTCCAACCAAGACACAAAAACATAAATACTCTAAGAAAATCCGAGACAAATAGTGAAGATATAACACTGCAATCTGAATTAATCCTTTTAGTTTTCAAAAACATCTTAAAAGAAGTATCTGCCCAGAATTTACGGTGAAAGCCTGAACCCCATAATTTTGAGATAATTGAATTTAATTTTGATACACAACAAAAATTTTTGTTATAAGCAAACGCTATGGGAAATACACAAAGTTTATCTTCAGAGATATAAACGTTTTCCTGATGTCCGAATCAAAATTGCGCGTAGTTTTTAGTTTTAATCGGAGAAGATTTTGGAATGTCAGAAGAAATATACATTTTAGCTGAATCAACCCAATTTAATCGAACTGCCATTCTTCCTAGTGCTTTCAGATCATCTTCTCCAGAATCGAGAAAGCATGGAATTTGAGTTTCCATAGCATACAATTTATGGTCACCTGACTGAACGACTCTGGAAAGCTCGTGGAATGTTCGAATCGGTGCGATTTTAGTTGGTTGAATTATACGAGACAGTAAAGTGACAGAATAACAGAGTGAAATCACGGTGGTAAACAAAAGCCAATTAGTTAACAAAAGATTACTGCTTAAAGAACCGTTCCCTATGTTTGAGGATTGTCAACGGTTGAGGAGGCAACGGTTGGCAACGGTTCCTAGGAGTTTAAACAGGTTATTCCCCACAGAATCTTTAAATTCCGCAAATAAAATTGACATCACTATTAGCGCGATGCAGCTGCCAATCAAAAACTTGTAGGAGAGCTAAATTCGATTTAATGTTTCCCGGTTTTGGAGTTAGGAAAGTAAGCTCGTCTAGTGTGTACGGCATGCTGAAATCAACAGATTTACTACATATTTCCTGCCTGGGCAAATAACTTATTGTCAGGTCAGCTTCACCTCTTTGAACCTTACCGACATTTCCGGTAAAGTTACCATCCGGCAATATGTCGTAGTAGATCATGTCTTTCGAAACCACAATTTCGTATTGTATTCTTAGAGCCTCCAATACAATTTGAACGAAGTTCCCTTCACAACCTTCCAGTTGCACTTCTCCGTTTTCCTTTCTAATTACATGTATCAATAATTCCGATGGCTTAACCACTACAATTATTTTTTCTTCCATTTTTGATTAGATTGATATGATAAGTAAAATATGTTGATAAAAAGAAGTATTATACAGAACGTTATTTTGTTGGCATTATTCTTTGATTGACGATTTTTTTTTTATTTTTTTTTTTTTTTTTTTTTTTTTTTTTTTTTTTTTACTAAGCAACATGCACTAAATTAAATCTTCCATACATCTGACTAAGTAACATGGATGTTTGTTAGTGGTTCGGAATCCACGTTAAACTGTAGGTCCCGGTCTGTTTAGCCCAAAGTGTGCACAAAATGACCGTAGAGCGACAAACCAAACCATCTGACTAAACACGGGAAACATTTCAATCAATCAATTTTTTTAGATGTTTTGTTGTTAATTTCTTATAAAATTTTTATTGCATTACGTGCACAATAAACACATATTTATCATTAATACATATTAAGTGTAAGAAATTTTAACGCAAAATATCATGATGTAACACCAAATCAGATCCCAGATGTTTACAAACGAATCCTAAAATTTAAAATTTATATTATTGATATAAAAATATGTCTTGAATAGCGTTTTTAAATATTGTGATATATAAAGGCGTCTTTGCTATGTTTGGAATTGTATGGAACAATATAAAGTATAATGGTATTCAGCGATAATTAATTGGATTATGTATATATATATATATATTTAATTATTTATATATTTTCTTCTGAGATAATAATATAGCCTGATGATAATAATATAACAATTTAGATGCAAATATTTCGTTGGGTTTTTCGCCTATAATTACTAACTAAAATAATTATTATTACGAAATCTTTACATCAAGTTTCGGATTCTTGGAAAGATTTGCATTAATATTCCACGCATCCTTTAATGGAAAGCAAAATTGACTTCATTAGATTTCGAGAGTTCAAACACGTTCTTCGTTTAAAATAAATCTAAACTTTAAAATAATGAAAATATGATAGTATAAATTTTAAAAACATGGATTAAAAATTACTCATGTCATTTAAACAAAAATTCAATTAATCTTAAATTTAAAACCCTTAGAGTTACACAATATATATTTATAAACAAGAGCATATATGGCTATAATCGGTTTAACAATGACACATTAAACAATATATGTCTTATATAACAACAATATATTAAATTTATATATTTATACCCTTTTATACATTAATTAAATTTTTTTATACTAACTAAAATAATTCTTCTTGCATAATCTTACTTTAAGTATTGGATCCTTGGATCGTATTGTGTTAATCTTGCACTCATCCTTTTATAGAAACCAAAGTTAAATTCATTAGAATTATAAAATTCAAACAGATTATTCATTAATCACACCATATAATACACACTCAAGGGTGTATATGGCTATCATCGGTTTAGCATCAACACATTAAACAATATTTTAAAATTCTGTTATTAGTTTAGTTATGAATAGCATTTTTCAATTCCTCTTTCATGAAATGCTTTTTCGAGGATAATTGCTTGTGTGCACAGTTACATAGGTTCTTTTTCCCTGCTTGTAAATATCCTTAGTGGAGACACAATGAATATGTAGATGTTAATAGATATATTATTTTAACAAATTAACTGTACATCATTCTGCAGAAGATTAATAAGTAATGTGTTCATCGTTGGAGCTGATATAATTTTTTTCCAACTTTTCATCTGTTTTAAGATCATCTGTAGGGACAATTACTTCTTATTTGATAAATTATTTTTCACTACTCTATATACTGCGTCAAAAGCATATCGCAGTCACTTTGTTTTCTAATTCACTTTGAAAACAACTTAACTTCCTCCATCTAAAATGGACGTTTACACAATTATGTATAAGAAAGATCCCAATGATTTGGTATGTTTTTGATAAAATTTTCAGGTGCAATGAGATTATCCAAAGTCAATCCTATTATAGATTTATGCATTAAAAATTTTAAGTAATAAATTCAATTCTGGTTTATCAATATCTCTTCCAAATTTTTACTGCAGATATCTAAATGTAACCTTTCACAGCAGAAGGATTATGTGTGAATAAACGAAAATAATATCAGACCTTGTTTCTATGGAAGCATCCTAATGGTTTGTAAATAAATAAAAGGAAACAATTTTTGAAAAATTATTTGTTACTAACAATAAATTAATGTGTAGCAAATACAAATGTATAAATTCAAAAAGCCATTTCCTTAAATTTTTAAGTATATTGATCGTTAACAGGTCCAATACAACGGTCGTTAAATTAAAACAAGATTATTTTACACGTCTCAAAAATGTAAACAGAAAATGTATGATTGAAAGTGCAAGATTTATAGAGTTTTATTATGCATGGTAAGATACGTAATGATATTAAGAATAAATAATAAATAAAGGAAACTTTTGTTGCAAAACGCCGAACAACGTATTTGGTGATAATACTAGTGGTAGTGGTGATAGTACTAGTGATAATACTAGTGATTTAAATTTGGTTTAATAAAAACTTACCTACAGAATAGAGACTGATATTTCGACGTTTTGCAAAGCTAAATTGTATGCTGATGATGTCAGAAACACGAACAGTTTTAAAATTTGTCGTGAGGTACATGTCAATGATCTGGTGAATAAATATTTAATGAAAAATTATTGCTGTTTATAGCATTACGCATACTTGGTGGCATCTTGTCTTTTACATGTGTTAATTGACAAAGGATGAACAGTAAACACGGCCATTTTGCGCTACAAAAGCCACAATAATATACGTTAGCCAAAAATTCTTAATATTCTCCCTAAATATTGTATGGGACCTTAAAAATTGTTTTAGATCACAAGTTCAAATTTCTGTAGAACAATATATAGAACAGTTAAGTAATTTTCTTTTTTGAATATGCGAAAGTTATTTAGGTATCATTTAAAAAAAAAGGTACATTTTGTTCAGGCGTAAAATAACTTGTCTCGCCTTTTTTGTATTATAAAAGCAGTATTTTAAAACAGATTTACAATATAAAAACTTAATTTTCATTATGAAGACATGTGAAGGCACATTTATAGACATATTCATTATAAATATGTCTATAAATATGTATCTATAAATATGAAGACATATTTATAGACATATATATAATGAATATGTCTTCATATTTATAGATAGACATATTTATAAAGAAGAGAGAAATTAATATATTAAGATTACAATTTTATGATTTTTTACTACAAAAAAGGCATTTATTTATAAAGAAGATGAAGATATTCTTATTAGAATATTTCAATTTACATAAATTCAAATTTTTTTTAAAATGAAAGTTTAAATATAAATTTAACTAGTTTTATTACTTATTCAATAAATGCAATTGTATTTTTACATGCAACCCAATATTTTTCGTTATATATGATTTCATTATATGGAACCTGAAATTATTGGCACGAACAGCTCAGCGTATGAAAAACACTGTACCCATTAGTTTTGTTGCAAAATCTGTATTAGATATACAGTTACAGTAAAGGGTACATGCCGATCAGTCCATGCTGGCTATTGCAAACATTCTCTTGCAATCTCTGCCGTTTAGAAACGGTGAGTTTGGATGACGATTGTGTATATTAATTGTTTTTGTAAATTTTGTTTGTCAGGTTACGTGATGGGATTTTTACAAGTTTCTCTCGTACAATGCCCAAAAAGATGATCAGTTTCCCATAAAAAGTTTTAAAGAAGTTTGTGCCTTCAATTGATATTCATTGGTGGGCTGCTCGTAATATACATTTTTTTTATTTCCAATGGCAGGTTACAATAAGTAATAAAATAAAAAAGAAAAAGGACACAAGGATATGAAAACAACAACGAGAATCGATGGAAAGCACATAGTGACATGGTTAGCCCATAAGGGCCCTAGCCTCCCAGTAACGACCCTACACAGTAGAGAAAACAAGTGCAGGGCAGACAGGAAAGTGAGATGAATCCATGTCCTCTCCAAGACTTCAGAGCATGCATTTTGGGCTTGCAGATATTTTCGTTCGAAAAAGATGATTGGCCATATAATAATAGCCTGTCTGGAGTCAGAAAAGAGCAACAGCTTTAAACCTGGTCTGATCAGGGATATTTAGAATAAGGTTAAACCAGGTTTTAAATGAGTTACCAGGTTACGTATGCATTATTACCGTTAATTCAATTTTCTTTTAATATCTTGTGATCTTCTCATAATGATTTAAATACATGTATACATATATATATATATATATATATATATATTAAGCTAATGATATTGGAAACCAAATGCATTTGTATTTTAGTATGCTATAAATAATTTTATTTTCATAATGTATTTTAATATCTATTATTCTTTAAAATATTCACATTTGAAAAAAAAAAACATATTATCTTTAGAAAAATGTTTCTTTTCGACGGATGTAACTATTTATAAATTATATTAATCAGTACAAATATATGTTCCATTATTCAAAAATTTCATTTAACATTGACAAAACCGATTTTTTAACTCCTATATCTCCAAAACTGTTGATATATTATATAAAAACTTTTTGAACTCAAAAATATTGGGTTCTTAAGGAAAAAGTTTGAGATAATTAATTTAAGCATGTTAATTTAAGCATGTTAATTAATTTTGTTAATAAGCTATATTGTAATATAGAATATATATAATTATGAAAAAAATTTATAATTATCAAAAATGTATTGATTTTATCAGTCTATTAAAGAATTTCTTTAAGATTTTTATATTTATATAAAAATCGTTTATTTTATTTAAATAATCAACATATTCAATATGATTTCTAATTTATAACAAACAATTTTTTTCTAAAATAATATATAAAATTATAAGAAATGTAATTAAATCGAAATGTTAATAATTATTACTTTAGTGCAGTGAATTTAATTAGAAAAATTTATTTTCCGTAGATGAAAATAAAGGTTACATAGTTTTTTTTTACAGAAAATATAACACAAAAATTTAGTACATCTCATAATAAGTTTTCAATAAATATATTTTATGTTGCAATGAAAATTAATATTATTAGTTGTTATTAGTAGCTTTCATGCGCATAAATGACACACATAAAAAATTAAAAAGTATGAAATTTAAATTTTAATATTATTGATTAAGTTATATTAGTATTACCAATAAATGTCGTTAAAAAAATTGACAATTTTTCCAATATCTAGTGGACCCTTAAATTTGATCAATATACAAAAATAACATTTTTAATGCTTATTATTATAAAACTGCTACAAAAATTTGAAATATCGTGATAAGGAAATATTATAATCAATTTTTAATATTTAATTATTTTATAAGCTTTCAATTAGAAAGCAATAAATACTGAATAAAGGAATAGAACTTGATAGTTCACGCAATAAAATCTTTATTTTGATATTTGATGAATAATGCTTTTTTTTTCCAACGAAAAAAATTACACATGTTTATAAATGTCATAAATAACAGTAAATATAATAATTAAACACACACATATTATTTTACAGCAAACATAATGAATAAATCGTTAACATATAAACACATTTAAAATTATTTACAATGGTAACCTTTCTGAATATTGTATCTCTCAGGCCTTGAATACGGCTATTCGGTTATTACCTACGGTTAGAACTTGAATGCGGTTATTGCTTTCCTAAATATACATAATTTGTAAATATAGTAAATATACATGATTTTCTATATTTGCCATTAATTTGTAATTATAGTAAATATATAAATATTTGTAGTATAGTAAATATTCATGATTTGATGAAAATAATAATGCATTTGCTATACTTGTATGCCTTACACAAATAATTAGATATGTGCTTAAATGAGAAAATTTTATTCGTAAAAAAGAAATTGAAAAGCTTTTCTGAGAGCAATAGTTGTATCCTCTGTGACTTCTAATATGGCATGCGCTAATTCCAAGTAGGAAACAACAAAATCAACTTATAATACGTAATATTCCCTATAGTACTACAGAGTATATTCACCTACAGCCTATTTAAAATGAAAAACACCATTCTTCCAGGTTCACAAGGAAATAAAGCGGTTACAATAAACAAAAAAATTTACTATATAAGGCTAAATAGTAAAATAAGTATTTTATTACTACATCAGACAACAAAATTTATAGAAAACTTTTCCTGCCACTATTATTTCGAGGATAAAAACAATAAATGAGACAATCCAACCAAGGCACAGAAACATAAATACTCCAAAAAAATCCGACACAAATAGTGAAGATATAACACTGCAATCTGAATTAAACCTTTTAGCTTTCAAAAACATCTTAAAAGAAGTATCTTCCCAGAATTTACGGTGAAGGCCCGAACCCCATAATTTTGAGATAATTGAATTTAACTTTGACACACAACAGAAATTTTTGTTATAAGCAAACGCGATGGGAAATACAGAAAGCTTATCTTCAGAGACATAAACGTTTTCGTGATGTCCGAAACTTAATTGCGCGTAGTTTTTAGTTCTAATCAGAGAAGATTTTGGAATGTCAGAAGAACTATACATTTTAGCTGAATCAACCCAATTTTTACAAACTACCATTCTTCCTAGTGCTTTCAGATCATCTTCTAAAGAATCGAGAAGGTATGGAATTTGAGTTTCCATAGCATACAATTTATGGTCACCTGACTGAACGGCTTTGGAAAGCTCATGGAATGTTCGAATCGGTGCGACTTTAGTTGGTTGAATTATACGAGACAGTAAAGTGACAGAATAACAGAGTGAAATCACCAAGGTAAACAAAAACCAAGCAGTTAACAACATTTTACAGCTTAAAGAACGGTTCCCTATGTTTGAGGATTGTCCAACAACGGTTCCGAGGAGTTTAAACAGGTTATACCCCACAGAACCTTTAAATTTCGCAAATAAAATTGACATCATTATTAGCGCGAAGCATATGCCAATCCACGTTGCTGTGTCAAAAACTTGTAGGAGAGCTAAATTCGATTTAATGTTTCCCGGTTTTGGAGTTAGGAAAGTAAGCCCGTCTAGTGTGTAAGGCATGCTGAAATCAACAGATTTACTACGTATTTCCTGTCTGGGCAAATAGCTTATTGTCAGGTCAGCTTCACCTCTTTGAACCTTACCGACATTTCCGGTAAAGTTACCATCCGGCAATATGTCGTAGTAGATCATGTCTTTTGAAACCACAATTTCGTATTGTATTCTTAGAGCCTCCAATACAACTTGAACGAATTTCCCTTCGCAACCTTCCAGTAGCACTTCTCCATTTTCCTTTCTATTAACATACATCAATAATTCCGATGGGTTAACCACTACAATTATTTTTTGTTCCATTTTTGATTAGATTGATATTAAAAGTAAAATATGTTGATTAAGACAAGTATTATACAATACATTATTTTGTTGGCATTATTATTTGATTTATGGGGTTTTTTTTTGACTAAGCCACGTGCACTAAATTAAATCTCATTCCATACATTTGACTCAAAACGGGACACATTTCAATAAATCAATTTTTTAGATGCATTGTTGTTAATTTCTTATAAAAAATGTATTGCATTACGTACACGATAAAGACATATTGCTCTTTAAAAAATTTTAAGTGTAAGAAATTTTAAAGCAAAATATCGTGATGTATTGAAAATCAGAGCCCAAATGCTTACAAACAAATTCTAAAAATTAAAATTTACATTATGTATATAAAAATATTTCTTGAATAGCGTGTCGTAAATATTGTGATATATAAAGGCTTATTTTCTATGTTTGAGATTGTAAGGAACTATATAAAGTACAATGATATTCAGTGACTTTTTATATAAGATTATGTTACTCGAATAATTAATCGGTTTATGTATATTTATATTTATATATTTATTTATTTATTTAATTTCTTCTGAGATAATAATATAACCATCAATAATATAACCTAATGATAATAATACAACAATTTATATGCAAATATTTCGTTGGCTTTTTCGTCTAGAATTACTAATTAAAATGATTTTTATAACGAAATCTTTACATTAATTTTTGTATTCTTGAAACCTTTTTGCATTAATATTCCACGCATCCTTTAATAGAAAGCAAAATTGACTTCATTATATTTCGAGAGTTCAAACACATTCTTCTTTTAAAATAAATCTAAACTTTTAATGGATGAAAATATGATAGTATAAATTTTAAAAAAATTGATTAAAAATTACTCTAGACAAGAGTCATGTTCTTTAAACAAAAATTCATTTAAAATTATATTTAAAACCTGAGAATTGCACAATATATTATACTAAAACAAGAGTATATATGACTATCATTGGTTTAACATCAACACATTAAATAATATATATTTATATATTAACAATATATTAAACTTATATATTTATAACCTTTTATACATGAATTTATTTTTTTTATACTAAATTAAATATTTTTCTGGCATAATCTTACTTTAAGTATTGGATCCGTGGATCGTATTGTGTTAATCTTGCACTCATCCTTCAACAGAAACCAAACTTAAATTCATTAGAGTTATAAAATTCAAACAGATTATTCATTAAAAACAATTTGAAAATATATTTATTTTCAAGTCAATGATGTTATTTAAGCAAAACGCAATTATATTTAAAAGCTTTAGATTTACACATCATATAATACACACTCAAGAGTGTATATGGCTATCATCGGTTTAGCATCAACACATTCAACAATATTTTAAAATTCTGTTATTAGTTTAGTTATGAATAGCATTTTTGAATTGCTTCTTTCACGAAATGCTTTTTCGCGGATAATTCCTTATGTGCACAGTTACATAGGTTCTTTTTCCCAGCTTGTAAATATACTTAGTAGAGACACAATGAATAAGTAGAAGTTAATAGATACGTTATTTTAACAATATCTGTACAGCATTGTTCAGAAGATGAATAAGTAATTTGTTTTCCATTGGAGTTGATATAATTTTTTTCCAACTTTTCATCTGTTATAAAACAATCTATAGTGAAAATTTCTTGTTATTTGTTAAATTATTTCTCACTACTCTACATACTGCGTCAAAGGCATACCACAGTCACTTTATTTTCTAATTCACTTTAAAACAACTTAACTTCCTCCCTCTAACATTGGCGTTTACACAATTATGTCTCAGGAAGAGTTTAAGAACTATAGAGTATCAGGTACGATTAGATTATCCAAGCATATCCTAAGTTACTATAATCCTATTATAGATTTAAGAATTAAAAATTTTAAGTAATAAATTCAATTCTGGTTGATGAATATCTCTTCCAAATTGTCACTGCAGATTTGTAAATGTAACCTTTCACAGCAGAAGGATTCAGGGTGAATAAACGAAAATAATATCAGACTTGTTTCTATGGAAGCATCATAATAGTTTGTAAATAAATAATAGGAAACATGTTGAAACAATAATTTGTCAAATAAGTTAATAAAAATAAATTAATATGTAGCAAATCCAAATGTATAAATTCAAAAAACTATTTTCGTAAATTTTTTAAATATATTGATCGTTAACAGATCCAAAACAACGGTCGTTAAGAAAGAACAAGAATATTTTACACGTCTGAAAAATGTAAACAGAAAATGTATGATTGAAAGTGCAAGATTTATAAAGTTTTATTATGCATGGTAAGATACGTAATGCTATTAAGAATAAATAATAAATAAAGGAAAATTTTGTTGCAGGACGCCGAACAAGATATTTGGTGATAATACTAGTGATTTTGGTGATAGTACTGGTGAATAGTGGTGATAATACTAGTGATTAAATGTGGTTTAATAAAAGTTTACTAACAGAATAGGGACTGATGTTTCGATATTTTGCAAAGCTACATTGTATGCTGATGATGCAAGAAACACGACAGTTTTAAAATTTGTCGTGAGGTACATGTCAATGATCTGGTGAATAAATATTTAATGAAAAATTACTATTGTTTATAGCATTACACATACTTGGTGGCATCTTGTCTTTTAAATGTGTTAATTGACAAAGGAGGAACAGTAAACACGGTTGTTTTGCGCTACAAAAGAGACAATAATATACGTTCCACACAAAGTGTATAACAAAAATTCTTAATATTTTTACTAAATGTAGTATGGGACCTAAAAAATTGTTTGAGATCCCAAGTTCAAATTTCTGTAGAACACTATATATCTCAGTTTTCTTTTTGAATATGCGAAAATTGTTTGGGTATGAATTTAAAAAAAGGTACATTGTGCTCAGATGTAAAATAACTGTATTTTAAAACTGTTTTACAATATAAAAATTTAATTTTTATTATGAAGACATATGAAGGCACATTTATAATGAGATTAATATATAAAAAAATTAAAATTTTAGGTTTTTTTACTATAAACAGGACACTTATTTATAAAGAAGATGAAGATATTCATTCTATAATATTTGAATTTACATAAATTAAAATTTTAAAAAAATTAAAGGTTAAACATAATTTTAACTAGTTTAATTACGAAATTAATGAATTCAATTGTATTTTCACATGCAACCCAATATTTTCCGTTATATATGATTTCATTATATGGAACCTGGAAATATTGGCACAAACAATTCAGCGTATGGTAAACACCGTAATTTTGTTGCAAAATTGGTATTAGATATACAATTACAGTAAAGGACCCATGCCAATCAGTCCATGTCAGCTATTGCAAACATACTCTTGCAATCACTGCCGTTTAGAAACGGTGAGTTTGGATGACGATTGTGTATATTAATTGTTTTTGTAAATTTTGTTTGTCAGGTTACGTGATGGGATTTTCACAAGTTTCTCTCGTGCAATACCCAAAAGATGATCAGTTTCCCATAAAAAGTTTAAAAGAAGTTTGTGCCCTCAATTGTTATTCATTAGTGAGCTGCTCGTAGTAAACATAAATGACATGAAAAACGAAAATATATAGTATATGTTAATCATTCTGCTTAATTTTTCGGAATTACAATCGCGAAATAATCTTTAATGTTTGACTTCAACAAATCCTAACCAATAAAATATCATCAATTTTATTGCAGCTGGTTGTTGTTGTTATCGTGTCCATGGATTTAAAAATTATGATGAAAGTTAGATCAAGTCAAAAGTTTTCACGATAGCGGCCGCTAGCAATGGCGAGGCTTCACTATACAGGACTTCTCTTAAGTTGGCCTAAATTAGCACCATACCCAATTGCAAAACATGGGGAGTGAGTGCTGGGCACTCTAGAATGTGCTTAGGTGTTAGGAAAGCGTTGGTTTTCTGCAGGGGATGTATTCCCTGGTCTTGTCTGGGAGAATCTTCATCCCTCTGTAATAATTAGTTCTGTGTCTGCTAATAACTGATGTCAACTTCCTATGGCAGTTGAAGTCCGTGATGAGTGGCTTATTAAAGTTATGAGAAATTAGTTGGCTTTTGGCAACTGCGTTAGCATCTGCAAGTGTGATAGTAGTCCTGAGTTGATCATTGTCCTTTGCATCTTTGCTTAAAGAGTCAGCGCATTCGTTGCCCTCAATGTTGACATGTGCAGGAATCCATTTAAGATTGCCATCTTCAATGTAGAGTCCTTGCCTCTACAGTGTAGAGTCTCGAGTAGAACATTTATCGCAGAAGTGATGTTAGTATCTCCATTTTTAATTGCTTCCAGAGCCGACTTGCAGTCAGAAATATTTACTAACCCATCAGTGAGGCCTGAAATAATTGACTCATTTAGATATAAAGCAACAGCCTCTATAATTGCTATGAGCTCTCTGGTGAAGCGAAGGCCTGTATTATCAGGTGTTGATATCAAATTATATTCTCACAAAAAGTATATTATAGTCTGAAATATATATGTACAGCACTGGAAAAACGCATACATCTGGTAAATTTTATATGTACTACAACTGCATGCATATTATAAAAAATTAATTTTATATTACCCATAACTATGCAAAATAATTTAACAGAGTATTTTAGTATTTCCAAATATAATATAAAAACAATTTTATTATTTACTAATAATAGTTTTAGCAAATTTGTATTAAATCATAGTCGAACACCGTTCTGATTTAAATAAACAAATTATTCCCAACGATTTATTCAAGGACATGATTCATTGAATGTTATAAAAATGGGTTTAAAGTATAAAATATGCATTAAAAATTATTTTCATTTAATTTATATCTTTATTCATTAATATGTCATCCAAGAGAATTTATTCATGCATTATTACAGTTAATTCAATTTTCTTTTAATATCTTGTCATCTTCTCATAATGATTTAAATACATGTATATATATTAAGCTAATGATATTAGAAACCAAATGCATTTGTATTTTAGTATGCTATAAATAATTTTATTTTCATAACGTATTTTAATATCTATTATTGTTTAAAATATTCACATTTTTAAAAAAATCATATTTCTATTAGAAAAAAATGTTTCCTTTCGACGGATGTAACTGTTTATAAATTATATTAATCAGTACAAATATATGTTTCATTAATAAAAATTATAATTTTGCACTGACAAAATCTATTTTTGAACTCCTATATTTCCAAAACTTTTGATATATCATATAAAAACTTTTTAAACTCAAAAATTTTGGGTTCTTAAGAGAAAAAGTTGGAGTTAAATGTTAATTAACCCTGTTAATTAATTTTGTTAATCACTATATTGCTTCATAAGTTGCTGAAAGTCTAATAATAATTATGATAGTCATTATATATGTTCTAATTTTTATATATAAACACAAAAAAGGTTTTCTTGTTTTAACGTTAATTTATTTTGAAATAATTTTAAAATGACATGCTAGCGTTAACACTTTTTTAACTGAAAAAATCACATAAAAACTTTTTTAACTCAAAAATATTGGGTTCTTAAGGGAAAAAGTTTCAGTTAAACGTTAATTAACCATGTTAATTAATTTTGTTAATCAGATATATTGCTTCATAAGTTGCTGAAAGTCGAAGATTTTCATTGCTGAATGTCTAATGATAATTATGATAGTCATTATGCATGTTCTAATTTTTATATATAAACACAAAAAGGTTTTCTTGTTTTAACGTTAATTTATATTGAAAAATTTTTAAAATATCATGCTAGCATTAACATTCCCTCAAAATTTGAAGAGAATTGAATTAAATTTAGATTTTCAATAGAAGTTATTTTTAGAACCCAGTACACCTACAGGCTTGTAAAAATATCTTCTTTCTGCATCTTTTCAGAAATGCAATTAAAAAAGTCATTTATAATTATAATTATGAAATATGTATTGGTTTTATCAGTCTTTTAAGGAATTTCTTTTATATTTTTATAATTATATAAAAACCGTTTATTTTATTTAAATAATCAACATACTCAATATGATTTCTAATTTCTAACAAACAATCTTTTTCTAAAATAATATATAAAATTGTAAGAAATGTAACTAAATCAAAATATTAATAACTATTATTTTAGTGTAGTGAATTTAATTAGAAAAATTTATTTTCTGTGGACGAAAATAAAGGTTATGTAGTTTTTGGTTACAGAAAATATAACACAAAAATGTAATATATTTCATAATAAGTTTTCAATAAATATATTTTATGTTACAATTCAAATTAATGTTATTAGTTGTATAGCTTTCATGCGCATAAATTACATACAAAATTGAAGAGTGGGAAATTTAACTTTTAAAATTATAGATTAAGATATATTAGTATTACTAAAAAATGGCGATAAGGCAAATTAACAATTTTTCCAATATCTAGTAGATCAATAAAATTTGGAGAATGTGCAAAAAGAACGTTTTTAATGGTTATTACTATAAAACATTTTACTATTAAAAAAATTTTAAATATCGTGTTAAGGAAATATTATAATCAATTTTTAATATTTAATTATATAATTAGCTTTCAATTAGAAAACAATTAATACTGAATAAATAAATAGAACTTGATAGTTCACGCAATAAATTCATCATACATTCATCATGTTTTAATTTTTGAATTGACCCTACTGTTTGATTTAAATAATATTTAAAATTTTATTGTTAAATTACTTAATTAATCTCAAGCACGTGCTCATGATATGCAATTCTATACTTCTAAAGGATATGTTTAACTAAATCAAATATGAATCAAAGAATTAAACTGAACAATAAATATTCTAAAAGATGAAACTGTATTAAACTTTATGATAAGAATTAATAGTTCAAATTAGTCGATGAGGTTTTTAATTCTCTTAATTATCTATATTTCGTCACAATCTGAAGCCTTTATTAAATAATTAGTTTTATAAAATGTTTTTACTTATATTTTGTAATGGTTTACATTACAGTACATGCATGTTTTTTACTATTTACTGGGAATTAAAAATCCTGTAAAAAGCCCCTAGCTTCCAAAAATAACCTTTTATTTTTCATTTAAATAAAACGATTAGAAAAGAAAGTTTTCCATCCCTATATAATTAAACGAAAGTTATAGTAACATTTTTCTGGCATTGTTATTTCGAGTATAAAAACAATAAATGAGACAATCCATCCAGCACACAAAAACATAAAAACTCCAAAAAAATCTGACAGAAGAAAGGGAGATATAACATTGGAATCGGAATCATTTCTTTCGGATTTCAAAAACAATTTAAAAGAAGTATCTTGCCACAATTTACGTTGAAGACCCGATCCCCATAATTTTGATAGAATTGAATTTAATTTTGACACACAACAGAAATTTTTGTTATAAGCAAACGCCATGGGAAATACACAAAGTGTATCTTCAGAAATAAACACTTTTTCGTTATGCCCGAATGTTAATAGTGCGTAGTTTCTATTTCTGATTTGAGATGAGTTTGGAGTGTCATAAGAAGGATCTAGAAAGTTCTTTGGTGAAATCCCCCAATGATTACGAACTACCACTGTTCCGAATGCCTTCAGGTGATCTTCTCCAGAATCGAGAAGAAATGGAATGTAGACTTCCATAGCATACAATTTATGGTCACCTGACTGAACGGCTCTAGAAAGCTCGTGGAAAGTCCGAATCGGAGCAATTTTATTAGGCTGAATTAAATGAGACAGTAAAGTGACAGAATAAATGAGGGAAATCACCAAGGTAAACAAACTCCAAGCAGTTAACAAAATTTTACAGCTTAGAGAACCATTCCCTATGTTTGAGGATTGTCCAACAATAGTTCCAGGGAGTTTAAACAGGTTATTTATTCCCCACAAAACCTTTAAATTTCGTAAATAAAATTGACATCACTATTAACACGGTGCATAAACAAATCCACGTTGTTGTGTCAAAAATTAGAAGGAGAGCAAAATTCGATTTAGTATTTACCGGCATGGGAGTTTTCTAAAGTAGACTCTTCTGGGTGATAAGTCATGCTGAAATCAACTGCTTTACTGCGTATTTCATTCATAGTAAGATAAATCATGCCAGGTTAGCTTCATCCCTTTGAACCATACCAACCATACCCGTGAAGTTACCATCGGGCAGCGGGTCCCCAAAGATCATGTCTTTTGAAACCACGATTTCGTATTGTATTCTTAGAGCCGCCAATACAATTTGCAAGAATTTCCCTTCGCAACCTTCCAGTTGCACTTCTCCGTTTTGCCTTTCTATTAACGTGCATCAATAGTTCGGTTGGTCTAACAATTACAATGGTTTTTGGTTCCATTTTCTATTAAATTATTTTTAACACAATAATCTAATTATAGAAAAATGTATTAGAAATTTTAGTAATAAGTTCAGTTCTGGTTTAAGATAATCTTTTAAAAATTGTGAATGCAAAATCTGAAAGTAACTTTTCCCAGCAGATGAATTCTTTGTGAATAGTGGAAGATTATTTCAGAACTGGTTTCCATTGACGCCTCATAATGGTTTTATCTTTTAAAATGTAAAAATAAATCAAATCAGATTTCTGAAATCCAGTTTTGCACCTTTTTACATGTATGGTCATTAACAGAAATAAATAACGGTCGTTAAAATGAAATCAAGCATTTTGCACGACTGAAAATTGTAACCATCAAAATGTATCGTGAAAATTGCATCAAATATACGATTTTTAAAATGCATCGTAAGATAGTGTTAAAGATATTTAGAATAAATAAGGTCATTACCGTTGTGAAAACTCAACAAGATTCTAGGCAACGTTTTTGGTGGGAACATACGTTTAATAAAAGTGTTCTGCGATAATTAAGTATATGCTCATGGTGACGGAAAACATATACAATAGCCACAGAAATTTTTAATGAGGTATGTATCATCGATATTTTGAAAAACATTAAATGAGAGATTATTTTTATTTAAAGTCTTATACAAAGTTCAGTGGTATCTTCTGTAAGTGTTTAAATGCGTAATTGGTCAATGATAAACTACAAACAAGACCATTCTGCCCAATAAAACCCACAACCTCATTCGATACATGCAATTTGTATGACAAAAGTTCTTAATTATTCGCAATACATCAAATTTAGATATTTAAATAAACAGTTCAAGATTTCCCGCGTGCAATCTTGTGTTATAACTAATACTGAAAATATGACTGCCATGTAACTTTTTTTTAAATATGTGAAAGTTGCTTAGGCATCATTTAAGAACAGGAACATTGTGTTTGGATGTGAAATAAACTGCCTTGCTGTTTGCATTTTAAAACAGCATTTTGCAATTGATTTTGAGCGAGTTTTGGACCTAATATCCACTAAACAATGTATAATAGTGTTGTTGTTGTTGTTTCTTATCCCACTTGGCTGGCCAAGCCCACGATATCCACTAAACAATTTTGGACCTAATATCGACTAAACAATGTGTAATAGTGTTGTTGTTGTTGTTTCTTATCCCACTTGGCTGGCCAAGCCCACGAGCCCAGACGTGCTCATGATTGCAATTAATTTTGAGCGAGTTTTGGACCTAATATCGACTAAACAATGTGTAATAGTGTTGTTGTTTCTTATCCCACTTGGCTGGCCAAGCCCACGACGTGCTCATGATTGCAATTAATTTTGAGCGAGTTTTGGACTCATATCGACTAAACAATGTGTAATAGTGTTGTTGTTTCTTATCCCAGGCCAAGCCCACGAGCCCATACTTGCTCATGATTAAAGGGATGGAGCACCCGTTGTGATGGAGCACCCGTAAGAAGAAGTCTGACTTTGGCTCCGTGACGCTCTTACAGTCATAGGAGACCGGAACCTACGGCTTAAAGTGGATTCCGAACCTTTACAAACATCCATGACCCCGCCGGGATTCGAACCCGAAACCTGTGGCACCGAGCGCCAGAGCGCTAAAACACTCGGCCATTCAGGTCCCAAATTTTTAATGCCAACGGCACGCGGTGTTCCCAGGTGGTCACCCACCCAAGTACTGACCGCGCCCAATGATGCTTGACTTCGGTGATCTAACGAGAACCGGTATATTCAGCATGGTACGGCCGTTGGTTAGTTAATAGTTATCTTGTGTATGCTTCATTATGTGAATAGATTTTCGCATTTCTTACAAACAGATGTGTCTTTTGAAAAAGATAATATATAAAAGAGAAGAAAGGGAACTTCATTGTAAATTAGAGTACTAGTCGATAGTTCAGGGTTTCCGTATAAATTATACTCAGTGAATACTTTGTAAGCAAATCCCCATTTACCTATAAACCTATTTGCTATTAGGAGACTATTTGTCTTAGACCCTATGTTTAGAATTCCATCATATAGAAGTTTACACAATCCAGCTATTATTTCTATTGCTATTCACTTTAACTACAAATGATATTCTAATTTAGTGCGTAAATTTCCATAACAAATGCCAGTTTTAATTAGAAAATAATACTAAATAAATTATGAAATCAAAAATAATGTTTTTTATCCTCATTCAAATTTCACGGAACTTTTGAACCAAGCCGACGAATTCTGATCTGATTGAATAGTTTCCATTTCTTATGCGGCATTGCACCTTTATGAATAAAAATAATTTTATATGCATTTTGAAAGTTTCTTGTATTTACAATGAATACGTCTTAAATTCGAAAATCCATACCAATTTAATTTTCATCCACAATCTGTTGTTTGTAACAATTATTATTTAAGTACTACTGTGTCCAAAAATAAAACAAATTTTGAAATTAAAATTCCCGAGGCTTATGGAAATTTCAATTTTTTTTTTTTTTAGGTTGCTGGCACTGTCCTTGACATCTGTGTGAAATTTAAAGTAAAAATATTAATTAGTGTTTGAGTTACGCTTGGCTATGTGAAACGCTCAAACTGATTCAATGATTTTTGAAATGTCTGAATTAATTGAGCAAAGGACTTGTATTTAATTTTGTTAACGGAAATGTATAGAATGTTGCAGAAGGCATTTGGTGAGCATTCCTGTATCGGTAAAGAAATATTTAGAAGTGGTATAAACAGTGCAAAGTAGGCAGAGAACGCGTTGAAGACGAAGCGTCCTCTGGTCGACCCTCAACCAATCGAACAAACTTCGACTTTAGGTAAAGGAAAATGTAAAAAATCACTTAGAGCAAAACTGGAACTGTATAGTGAGTTAAATAAACAAAATTTTCAATTGTTTGCAAAATTTTGAATCGTCTTCAATTGAAGGATTTGCAATGGTGATTGAAGTACAAGCAACTACACAAGTACTTTTACTTCAATCATCATTGCAGATCCTGAAACGACACACATTTTTCATCATTTTACTTATTTGGCAGGTACTTCGTATTACGCAAACATCGTTTTTCTTTGTTACGTAAGGAAATTATGCGGAATTAACAATTCAATGTGTCTATAATGGGCACAAAAGATGTGTATCTATTGGTTAATTATTTTTAAAAATATATTTCGTGGGAGATTAGATTTTTTTTCCTTTATTTCCCTTTTTTTTCAATAATTAAGCAATATATTTGGAATTTTGCATAATCTTAAAAGAAATGTTCCTTTAGTAATCAAATTTTTTCGTCACAGCAGACTAGCAGACAAATTGTTTTTGTTGACAGCAGACTAGCAGTATTGTGGATAGTTATATTACATGCAATCAGTGTTTTGTACTAATGAGAAAAAACTGTCACTCAAATCCGATAGCAAACATTCCGGTGTTATGTATAATGAGACTCATGAAATTAGCAATTGTCATAATTTCAAATCCTTTTTTAATATTAAAAAATTAAATTTTATTTTAAATGACAACATCACTTATCAAGTAAGAATTATTTTTTTAAAAACGACAAATATTACTTTTCATGCAGTTTAAATTCCTTGCGGAAATAGAAATAGTTTATAGGAAAATAGAAAATGAACAAAGACGAGAAAGAAGAAAGAAAGACAAAAATCGTCTGCATTTCAAAAAGGGGAACTAAACTGAATTTGGGGAGTTTAAGTAAAATCAGAATAATAATAATAATAATAGTTTATTCGGTGTCATGTATAATGAGACTCACGTAATTAGCGAAAGTTTGCGCGACTATCACAGGTCAAACAACTACTTATAGAATATGGACTACACCGTGAGTTGTTCCATCGTGATTGGTGATCGACCATGAGCTGATAAATATCTGCTCCAATAAGTGAGGGAAGCTGACTCTCTCCCCCACCCCCAACCCCTCTTGACGGGTTTCTGTAAAGGGAGGTTTTGGGAGAAAAAGGAGAGAGTTCTGAAACGAGTACTCAAAGAATCGTACAGAATTTGACATAACTTCAAATCATTCTTTTTAATAATAAAAGATTAAATTTTATTCTAAATGATTACATCACTTATCAAATGAGAATTATTTTTTTTAAAAACGACAAATATTATTTTTCAAGCAGTATAAATTCCTTGCAATGATTAGAATATTTCTAAAGAACTCATGTTTTGTTCCTCGCTACTTCTTCAAATATTTTGAAGAATTCTAAAGCCTTCCATTCGAATCCCCCCCTCCCCCTTGCATCCTTTCAGCTTTTCATTGATGAGTTTATAGGAAAATAGAAAACGAACAACGACGAGTAAGAAGAAAGAACAAAAAAAATCGTCTGCACTTCAAATGGGGGAACTAAACTGAATTTGGGGAGTGGAAGTGAAGTCAGAAGAAAAATGACTTTCGGTCCGTCGTCATGGTGATTTGAACTTAAGAATCATTTTTTAATCACAACGCTACTTTCATAAGAACTAACGGTTGTATTTCTGAAAATGAGATTAAAAATGTGCTGCCATTTTCTTTTTTTTTAATTCTTTTTTTTTTTTGCCAAACGATATTTTCCTTTTCCCCTAGAGATGCATTTTTAAAAGCGGTCTTCGATTTTAAGTGCTTTGAAGCTTAGGGAGGGTTTTCCCAGATGTCTATAATAATTACGGAAGAAATATGATTTACAGAATGTGATATAAATAGATTTATGGTTACATGACAAAAAATATTTTTTTAAATATATTTCAAAGGTTAATATTTTTTTTTGAGGTGGGGGGCCTTACATTTTATCATTTGTTTAATTTACAATGATGAAACATATACGTATCCTAGAAAAAAATTTATATATATATATATATATATATATTTTAATATGATCATTAAAAGAAATGAAAATAAATGGGTTTTACGAAGTTATTGCTATTTTTGATATTAAAAAATCTGTAACTTAAAAATGTAGGGTTTTTTTATAGGACTATAACCAGTTCTTTAAACAGCAACAACAACAACAACTATTTTCCTGGAATTGAATTAATAAATTTCCCTTTAATTTTAATGCGAAAAATGCTTTTAATATAAGTATAAGTCTTTGAATCTTATTAAGGACCTATACGTAAGTATCACTATATGCTGCTCCTAACTTTTTACATTAAAAAATAAATAGTGAAATGTTTAGCAATTTCCTAAACATAAAATTTTTTCTCATTTCATATTATATGAAATCTGAGCGAAAAAACATTTACTCTGTCAATTACTTGTAGCGTTTCGCCCCATACTAGACATATAACGGTTTCAAGAAGAGAGCCACTTTCATTTAAACCATTAACTATTCATTTAAAGGTTCATGGGAACACTTTAAATTTTATTTACAAACATTATATATATATATATATACAGAACTCTATTTACAATAAATAAAAATTAAAGATTTATATTTGATTCACGAATGTATTTCACTCAAAGAACGGAGATTACGAATGGTTTGCAGCAGACCTTAATTATCAAACAACGTGAAACACGAAACCACAATAGGTGACTGAACAACTCGACACTCTCGGCCTGTTCAATCACTTTCAGAAAAAGAGAAAAGCAACATTCTTTGTCGACTCGACTCAGAATATTTTCTCTTCTTCACCAAAAATCTCCTTTTAAGACAATCCTTCAAGCTTTCTTCAAGCAATTCCTTAAGCTTCCCTCACTTCTCAAGAGAGTAGATATTTCTCAGCTCGTAGTCTATCACCAGCCACGATGGAACAACTTATGGAATATTAATTGATTGATATTCAATCTGTAATTGTTTCGACCTGTGAAGGTACCACAGGTGGAAACATTCGCTAATTTCTGAGTCTCATTATAGTACATGAAACGAATATCCGCTATCATATTTGAGTGACAGTTTGTTCTCTTTAGTACGAAACACTAATTGCATGTAATATAACTACCCACAACAAAGCTCGTCTGCTGTCAAATTTGAGTGATGGGTTTATTATACGTTTTTCAAACAGCAAACATTCCTCTCTCCCTGAAAATGAAATGCTAAAACTCTTCTCGTGCGAAAAAAATGTTGCATACTCAATTAATAGAATAAATTTATTAGTTTAAGCAATAAGTTTGTTAGTTATGTACATTTTACGGCGCAAAACTTCATCAAAGAAAATCTTTTAAATTATTTTATTAGTTTAAATTAAACATCAAATTAATTAATTAAAAAATTATTTTTATTAAAAAAATTTAATTACATTATTTTTTGTCTTAATATTTCTGTAAAGTATTTTACTAAAAATAATATAACATGGACACTAAGCAAAAACAATTTTTCTGCTGAGAACACTTTCTTGAAAAGTTTTAAAAGTTTCACTAATTACTTAATTTTTTTTGAAAATATAATTATTGAAACAACAATTCTTTAATAACTTCCCTTTAAAATAAATTGAATCAGCTACTTTAAAAATCCTATTGTGAAATTTCCATACGTTTTAATATAATTAATTAAATTTTTTTTATAAAACAAATGAATGAATTTCCAACATATTTCTACTTTATATTTTTACTTCACTTATTAAAGAAAACTACAGTAAAACTTTAACTATTATAATTGAATTAAAAATTCTAATTTTAGTAAAATCTATGCAACTTTTCAAATGGAAATTTGTAACTTTTGATGTATAATAAAATTAGTAGAATAAGATAATCAGTGAAAATCCGATTTATTTTATCAAAAACTCTGTTTATCTTAAGAAAAATAAAACCAATAAAGATATATTTTTGTCTTCAGTCTAGTCTTTAAAAATTTAATGATTCGCTTTTAGAAACATTTGTTTTACTAAAAGCAATTTTATTTGATTGAAAACCTTTTTAATTTTGTTTTAATTGGCTAGACATAAAAAAAATCCTTCTAGACATAAAAAATAAGTTATAATATAAATATAGTTTCTGTCTATGCGGTATTATGTATTTAATAAATTAATTTAATATATAGCATTCTTAAGGTTCAGCTATTTCATATATGCTTCGAAAATTAATAATCGATTTTCTTTAAGGATTATTTTGTATAAGATAATGTAATTATTCAGTCTTGTTGCAGTTGAGAAACTTTCATAAAATTTACCATTTGAATGTAAATAATATTTCTATATAACATTTATTAATAAATTTATGATTCCAATAAAAAAAAGAAAAAATAAATTTATTATTCCAATAAAGAAAACAAAGAACAAAATGTTTTAGTTAATAAATTTATCATTCCAATAAAGAAATCAATAAATTTATCGTTCCAGTAAAAGAAAATGCTTTAGTTAATAAATTTATCGTTCCAGTAAAGAAAAAATATGTTTTAGTTATTAAATTTATCGTTCCAATGAAGAAAAAAATATGTTTTAGTCAATAAATTTATCGTTCCAGTAAAAAAAATGTTTTAGTTAATAAATGTATTGTTCCAGTAAAAAAAAAAATGTTGTTAATAAATTTATCGTTCCAATAAAGAAAACAAGAAATGTTTTAGTTAATAAATTTATCGTTCCAACAAAGAAAACAATAAATTTATCGTTCCAGTAAAAAAAAATTGTTTTAGTTAATAAATTTATCGTTTCAGTAAAGAAAAAAAATGTTTTAGTTAATAAATTTATCGTTCCAGTGAAGAACACAAGAAATGTTTTAGTTAATAAATTTATTATTCCAGTTAAGGAAACAAGGAACAAAATGTTTTAGTTAATTTAATTTATATTTCCAATAAAAAAATATTTTAGTTAATAAATATATTATTCCAATAAAACAAAATATTTTAGTTAATAAATGTGTTCCAATCAAAAAAAAAAGAATACTTTAGTTAATTTAATTTATCGTTCCAATAAAGAAAACAAAAAATTTTTTAGTTAAATAATTGCCGTTTATAATTATTCAATTTATTATATTTCGTTTTCAAATTTTTCTATCGACTGTTTTATTTAAGCCACAAAGTTTTTGTTATTCAGTACCTATATCTGTCAATTTTGCTGAAAAATGTATTTATTTATTTTAAATTTATTTAAATCAGTTTTAAAATATTTCACTCTAAGCTGCCAATTTATTTTTTCTTAAAGAAAATAGTTAAAAAAAGTAATTTCTTACGAATTTTGAGGCTCTGAACACGAAAAGGATAGTAAAAATTTGCTCTTGTTTAGGAAGTACAGAGGTAATCGATTCACACAGTTTACTTGAAATATGTGTAAAAAATGGAATAGAAGAATATGTAAATTTTTAAAAGTTTATGATATTGAAGAGAATGTACAAAATTCATTATTAGTAGAGGTAAATGGAAAAATCTAGTGAAAGTCCATGATCAAGAGTGCATCAGCCTTCAAGTACTTATGTAACAATTTTTTTATAATCAGCGAAGTTAAACTTAAACAGGAAATTTTCATTGGTCCACAGGTCTATGAACTCTTTAAAAATGCATATTTTTATAGCTTGTTTCAACAAAGCTATACAGAAAGCGGAAGTAAGCAGAATGCTTTTCGCCTTCAGAAATATGAAGTCAAAGGACTATAACAAAATAGTGCTGAACATGTTTTCCGTGAACAAAAAAGTTGGTTGCACTAAAAATTTATTTCCTGCAGTGTTATTCTGACTTCTTTGCTGAAACCCGTGATCAGATTAGCGATCTTTCTAATGCAGCTGGCAAATACTTAGACGGTTATCTTTATGCCATAAGCAAGGGCTGCATTGACGTTACCCATTTAGAACTGCCCAGGGGGCATGTGTAGCTTGAAGATATGCTATGGACGCGACACTCCCCTACCCCGCAACGCTCTACGATCATATTAGACCAGGAACTATGGTTTAAAGTCGGTTCCGAACCACTACAAACATCCATGACATCACAAGGATTCGAACCCGAAACCTGTGGTACCCGGCATCAGAGCGGTAGTCACTAGAGCGGCCATTCAGGTCCGTGCCTGATTACAGATGAGTATGATGAGCGTTTTCACCAGGACATTGCGAAAACAGATGAAATATATCAGGGAAAATGTGGCTGTAAAATATTGATAGACTAATTAGTTAATTATAATTATTAATTGTAAATTAATTAATTAGTTATTAATTGACAATTTGTTGGACAATTTTTATGAAGATTCTGGGAAATTGCGTAAGCAACAATTCACGTCACCCCGTAACATAACGTAAACAGGTACATGCATTGTTGACGCACACAAAACTGAAAACATTATAAATATCTTTGGAATACCAGATAATTTCGGAATTTTCATTGTCCTATTCGTATTCAGAAACCAGAAAGTAGTCATAAATGGCTATTTTAAGGTGAAATTTGTTGTCACATAGGACAACAAATTTCGATTAATTTTTTTCTGTTCCTTTTGCCACTTAAAAATGTTTTCAAAAATTAGAAAGCTTTGCTCTAATTTTAAATGGGGGATTTCCAATTCGACGCGGGAAACATTATTCACACTGGTCCCTATAGTAATAAGTCCATATTTCAGAATATAGAGTTCAATATTTTTGAAACTGAAATTCTAAAAAACTTTTTATATGATCTTTTTGTTTTAATTAGCTAACTGTAAATTTAACTTAAAGCAATAAAATTAAACTGAAAAATAATTCTTACCATTCATTAAACAGGCGTTATGAAACATGTGCAAATTTAATATGAGAAATTAGTGTTGTTGTAGCGTTAATGAAAAGCAAAAACAATAACTTATTTCAAAATATACTACTGTGTCGAAAGAGTAAGACCAATTTTCAATTTAAAATTCCCGGGGCTTATGGAATTTCATTATTTTTCATTTTTAGGTTGCTGGCACTGTCTTTGACATCTGTGTGAAATTAGACGTCAGAATATTCATTAGTTTTTGAGTTACGCTTGGCTTTGTGAGACGCTAAAACTGATTCCGGCGATTTTTGAAATGTCTGAATTAATTGTGCAAAGAACTTGCATTCAATTTTGTTTGCGGAAACGTATAGAATGTTGCAGAAGGCATTCGGTGAACATTTCTTTATCGGAAAGAAATGTTTAGTAGCGGTATAGACAGTTCAAAGAAGGCAGAGAACACGTTGAAGACGAAGGGCCCTCTGACAACCTCTACTGACGAAGCTCACGTCCAAAAAATTAAAGATTGGGTGCTTGCAAACCGTCGATTTACAATTACGGACTTTGCTGCTGATGTTGGAATTTCAGAATTATCGGTCAATTCCATTTTGGGCCTCAAACGCGTCAAATCTCGATTGGTACCGAAAACACTGAATGACTGGTTGCATTGATTCGTCGTGACTTTTTCGCCAAAAGCAAAACCCATATCGTTCCACACCGTGCGACTTCTGGCTATTCCCTAAATTCGAAAGACCACTCCGGGGATACCGTTTTGAGTCGATTGAAGAGATTCAACATGTATCGCTGTTCGCTTTGGAGGCCATCCCTGCCTTTGACTTTTTAGCATGCATCGAGGAATGGAAAAAAGTTGGCATAAGTGCAGTGGGTCCGGAGGGGATTACTTTGAAGGCGGTGAAATAAATTTAGAAGAATGAATAAAGAGTTTTTGAAAAAAAATATTTGGTCTTACTTTTGGGGCACAATAGTATATTCTTTTACCTAGGATTTACCTTTTGACGATAGTATAAATATAATGTCAGAATATAATCCTGTTCAAGCCTCATAACATTTTCAGAAACAAAAAAAAATGAGATTTTTTTTTCAAAATGTTCAAATCTCTAGATTTGAATATATTTTCAGTTACTTTTCCGTTATACTTATCTTGGCATCCCTTGGGACTTTTTTGAAACGGCGTTGGCGAAAAGGAGTTAAATCGTGTCAATGGAACTCTGCCAACATCGACAGATGGAATACTTAATTTGTATATCCTACCAAACATATCTAGATACGTTCTTCTCTAAGCTGTATGATATGGACAGTATTAAGAACACGTGATGAAATGTGTTCCTATAGTTAAAATAATAGGGTTCTAAAAAATATAATTTCTAAGCTTTAGCAAATTATTGCGTTTATTTGATAATCAATTAACATACAAGATAATTCAATAGTGATATAAAAACCTTGAGAGAGGGTACAGTTTACGAAACACACATTTTTGTATAGGAATGTAGGGTCGGAAGTGACTTATTGAGGAACAAGAAAAATGAGACATGAAAAGAAAAACATCGTTTATTTCAAACATAATCACAAAGGGATTTCTTAAATTCAACGCTTACAATAAACTCACAAAATTGCGGACACCGACAATAATATATGTTAGGTAGCGTCGAAGGAATGATTGGTGGATAATTTCAAAGATGCAGGCATTTCGAGTAAGTTTGTAGCAGCAATGGATAATCGAACAACGAGGTCATCAATTGAGTCAAGCTGGAATCTCGTAAATGAGACCACAGTAAAAATAAAATGGTGCATCTGGGTTGATAGCCAGAGGACATAAAACTCATCATGTTACTGATATGAGTTGCGGTATTGTGCCTGGCTGTTGTGAGAAATTTGTTAAGTGTGTTCTTTCCTTCCGACCATATATTCTTGTACAAAAAAGGAATGTTGGTCAGCAATAAATAAAATAATCATTTTTAAATTAATGAAAATTAATTTTAAATAAATTTAAATTTTAGTAAGCTGTACTACCCCCTCAAATATTTCCCCTTGATCACTGAATGACCATGTATAATAATTGTTAGCTTAAATTGGGCTTCTTCGTTCCTCTGTCACTCGATCTACCACGGCATAACTATTTGGGCACCTCGCTCCTTCATCGCTCGGACTCACCGCTTCGTTTAAGAAAAATAGGTACTTACGTATTAACGCCACCTTAGCTACAGTTGCGCCAATAAAGAGCAATCTTGTTGTTCGCACGCGCACGCAGTTATCTTTTGAACGAAAAACCGTAGGTACAGATTTGGCTGTTTTTAAGTGGCGCCAATCTACACTTCATTGTAGCTGTTTGATTGGTGCCACTTAAAAATCGCCAAATCTGTAGCTGTTTGATTGGCGTCACTTAAAAACCGCCAAATCTGTAGCTGTTAGATTGGCGCCACCTAAAAACCGCCAAATCTGTAGCTAAGGTGGCGTTAATATGTAAGTACCGAAAAATATGTCCCCGCTTACTTTTTTTAACCTCACAGTCAGATATAATTAGCAGATGCACATGCACTACACGAATTTGTTACCGAAGAGTTTCTCGCGTGTTTAGCTTTATTGAAAATTACATATTTTTTCAGCAACTTTAATATTAAATGAAATTCAATATATATATATTTATATAAACTTCAAAATTTATGATATGCTTTGTGTTAGGAGCCTAAAAGTTCGTTGCTCGGGCTCGCTTCTTCATTTCTCATAAATTGGCCTTTACTCCACCCCTACTCTTTGCTAACATCATAGTTATCAAGATAAAAGATGCATATATTCACTTTATTATATGACAGAATAGTTAGAAATTCTCATTTATATATAATTCAATTGCAGGTTTCTTTTATTGAATATTGTTAAAAATTCACCGATTCATTCACCATTTTAAAATGAAAATAATCTATAAAAAGATTTAAATAAATGCTTCAGAAAATAAACGAAAATAAGTTTAACTTTTAACATTAAGAGAAAAGTACCTATTTTAAAACCAATCGAAATAAATATTGAAAAAGATTTTCATTTTTTTCAAAAAATTTCATAGTGAATAATATAAATTTAATAATGTTATTCTATTATTTTAGCAATGAAAAATTTCTCTAAGACTGCTAAAAAATAAAATTACCTATTTAAAAATAATAAAAATTTTCTGAATTGTCAATTTCTATTTATAACATTTGGCGCCACAACGACAAATTGCGCCAACGGATTATCAAAAAGTTTTAAATTAATGCTACGGAAAATAAACGAAAATAAGTTTCACTCTCAATATTGAGTTCTTCTAAGAATCTATTTTCAAAATAATCGATAAAAAAATTTTTGAAACTTCACTGTATACTTATAATATCTAGCAACACATCGCCAAATAACGCCAACAGCATATTAAACACCCATGGCTGTTATACGAAAAAAGTACCTATTTTCAAAATCATCGAAAAAAATATAAAAGATTTTCACAACCGGCAGTATTATTTTCGCTACAGATAACTCAATTAAATGCTAATCGAATCCGATAAACATTTCTTGAAAATGAAAATAATCCTTAAAAAAATTTTAAATTAATGCTTTAGGAAACAAGCGAAAATAAGTTTTTCTTTTAATATTAAGTTCTTCAAACTAATATAAAAATGATGCATAAATATTGTAGTGAACATATAGAAATTTTAAAGGTGGTATTTTATTCTTTTAAATTTTACGATAGAAGATAAATTGTTTCCCATTATATTCGGTATATATTTAGAGATACATCGTCCACCTGAATAGCGAATGAATAGCCAAAGGCTTATCATACCTCCAAGGCTGCTATAAAAAAAAAGCATCAATTTTCAAAATAAATGTAAAAGATATCTTGAACCATCACTATCTGTTTATAACATTTGGCGACACATCACCAAATTGCCAAAATTACACACACACCAAATCGCCACATCGCCAAGATTAAATCGCCATAACTGCTATATGAAAAAAGTACCTACTTTTAAAATCATCGAAAAAACAATGAAAAAGATTTTCAGAACCGACAGTATCATTTTCGTTTCTGATAACCCAATGAATTGCTAATAGAATTTGACAAGTATTTCATTGAAAATGAAAATAATGCTTTAAAGAGTTTTAAATAAATGCTTCGGAAAATAAACGAAAATAAATTTTACTTTCAATAATAATTTCCTCAAATTAATATAAATATAGTGCATAAATATTATAGTGAATACATAGAAATTTTATAATGTTATTCAATTATTTTAGCAATGTAAAATCAGACTTACGATAATAGATAAATTGTTTCCCAATATATTTAGAGGCACTTCGCCGTCCAGAATTGCGCTAATGGCGTATCATACCAATAAGACTGCTAAAAAATAAAATTACCTATTTTAAAAATAATCTGGAAAAAAAACTTTAAAAAATTTTGAATTGTCAATTGCTGTTTAGAAACATTTGGCGACACAGCGCCAAATTGCGCCAACGGATTATCAAAAAGTTTTAAATTAATGCTACGGAAAATAAACAAAATAAGTTTCAATCACTTTCAATATTAACTTCTTCAAACTAATATAAAAATAATACATAAATATTATAGTGAATATACGGAAATTTTAAAAAATAATATTCTATTATTTTAGCAATGAGGAATTAGATTTACGATAAAAGGTAAAATTGTTTCCCAATATATTTGGTACATGATATCTGGAGGCATATTGCTCGCCTAAATTTCGCCAATGGCATATCATACCACCAAGGTTGCTGAAAAAGAAAAGACTTTTAAAGTAAATAAAAGAAAAGAAATAAAAAAAAGAAAAGAAAAGAATTAATAATATTTAAAAGAAAAATAATCGACAAAAATACTTATTTTAAATATAATCGAAAAAAAATTAAAAATTATTTCCTGAGTCGTCATTGTTTGTTTATAACATTTGGCGACACATCTCCAAATTGTGCCAACGACGTATCAAATGGCCATGGCTGCGGTAGGAAAAGAGTACCTATTTCCAAAATCATCCTTTAAAAAAAAAAAAAAAAAAAAAAAAATTTTTTAGAACTGACAGTATCATTTTCGCTACTGATAACCCAATGAAATGCGAATTGAATTCGATAAGTATTTCATTAAAAATAGTATAAATAGTTTATAAATAGTATAAGTATTTCATTAAAAATAAAAATTATGCTTTAAATAGTTTTAAATTAATGCTTCAGAAAATAAATGGAAATAAGTTTCATTTCCAATATGAAGTTTCACTTGTAATATTAAAAGAAAAGTAGCTATTTTCAAAATAATGCGGGAAAAAAATGAAAAAAGATTTTCTGAACTGTCACTGTCGAAACATCGCCAAATTACGCCAACGATGTATTAAATCGCTATGGCTGCTATAGGGAAAAAGTACCTATTTTCAAAATCATCGAAAAAAAAATGGAAAAAGATTTTCAGAACCGACAGCACCACTTTCACTACTGATAAACGCAATGAAATGCTAATCGAATCTGACCTGCAACTGTCACAATGGATTTCTTGAGAAATACAAACTCATTCTTTATGCAGCTTTTCTTAATCCCCCCCCCCGACTTATTTTTCTCGTGATTTCACTCCACCAGTAACATCCATTGAGTTGTCCGGGAGCCCTAAACTCGCACGTCGACATCTATTAGACATCTGCATCCACCTTATAGATGGAGGCTGTCGCTGTCTGGGATGCAGATTTCCTGTCTGACTGCCATGGAAATTCGGCAGATTCTGTTACGTTCAGTCATGTCTGATCAGAAAGTACAGGGGAAAAAAAAGGTGAAAAGTTCTTTTGGGGCTCTTCGGGGGGAAAGGTGGAGATGATCAATCCTAGCGGGTCTCAGACAGAATTTTAAATTCCGGTGGAATATTATAGAGGCTTAAAAGTTCTGACATTGAATATTTCATTCGATGTTTAGAGGGTTTGCGAAACACTTAAATGACTGATGAGTTTGTTCTTGATACCAGTAGTTTAACCTTTTAGAGCGACATGTTTTTTTCTAACCAAAATTTAGACGACCTTCTTAGATAGGAAAAATCTTCTGCTTCATGTTTGATATAGTATGTATATCCATTTAAAAAAAAATCCAGTTTTATTCATTGGAATTTCTAATGTACTACACTATCGCAGTAGTGTTCACTTAGCTCAGGTTTGGTTTGTCGCTTTACGGTCATTTTATGCACACGTTGGGAAAATCAGACAGGGACCTACAGTTTTATCCGAACCAAAAACAAACATCCATGACGCAGCCAGGATTCGAGCATGAAGCGCGGGTTTCCAACGACCAGAGCGCTTTGGAACCCCACTCTCCATTGGCTATCAGGCCAACGCCATGCGGGAAGAAACCTGATGATCAATTGGCTAGCGTTCTGGCCAGCCTCCTTGACAGCAAATAAGGTTTTCCAAACTAGGTGAACTTGGTTCGAAGCCTGGCATATGATGCCAAACTGTATGCTTTCGAGTATATGCCGGGAATGGACATGGTAAACACAATGACAAATATGATAAACACAAGTTCTTTTATTAAATTCAAAAGGAAGGGATGAAGACGGTGAAGTCCCTAAATGCCACCACTGGGTATGTTTCTTCAAAACTGTAGTGGAAAAATGTGGATGCATCCTAGATAATTTTGATTCTATTATATCTCTCTCGTTCTAGAAGCAAATGATCTCAAGTCTGAGACCCTGGTACTCGACTTGAGATCATTTGATTCTAAGACTGTTGTACCAACGACCAGAACGCTAGCCAATTGGTTATTTACCCTCCACTTGATTTGCAATAGAATCAGGTTCGAATCTCGTTCATGAAAGCAGCGATTCAAGCGGTATTCGGTATGATAATCGTTTGAATCGCTGCTTTCATGAAAGAGAAGACTCAACAGTGATTGTGTCAACGTGCACATAAGCATATCATAGCGTACGCTAAGCGCAGTCAGGCTACCTGAAGAAAGTTTTAAGAGTTTTTAACACACAAAAGGCAAAAGGGAGCAATTGTACCTTTAAGTCCTCCCTCCATTGGTAGTCGGCTTAGTTTTGTTTGTCTCTCTACGGTCATTTTTTGCACACTTTAGGCTAATTAGACCGGTACCTATAGTTTAACATGGATTCCAAACCATCACCATCACTACTACTACTACTACACCACACCACATCACTGTGCCTAGTGCTGTGTTGCCTCTTGTGCAGTTTGAGAATGATGTGGGTGACTGGGCTTTGTGACGCTCTACGGCCATGTGAGATCAAAACCTACGGCTTAAAGCGGATTCGGAACCACTGCAAACATCCTCGGCACCACCAAGACTCGAATCCGAAACTTGTAGTACCGAGCGCCAGAGAGCTGGCCAATCGGCCATCAGGCCCCGATTCTGAACACAGCTCCGGCTCCGATTCTGCTGATTCCTGCCACAGCCAGGATTTTAACCTGAATCCCATGGTATCAAAGGCCAGAGCGCTAGCCAATTGCTCATGAAGCCGCCATTGACCGTCGGTAATTTATTCGTGACATAGATAAATAGAACAAGAGGTTGTCAAATTTGAGTGATAGGTTGTTACCATTAGTACAAAACACTAAATGCATGTAATATAGTAAGTAACCACAATATTGCTTATCAGCTTAGCTATGGCTTCATACAAATGTAAATTTGACAGATGGTCTGTTATTATATACTGGCCAAAGAACATGCATTCCTCTCTCATGGGAATGAAATGCCTGACATACTTTGAAAAAAGCTTCATTACTTTGAAAACAAATTTCACTTAACGAGACAAGGTAATTACTAAGTAAATGAATTCATACAAAAGTAATATTTTCCCTTTGTTAATCGTCAATAGACGTTGTATACATAAATGGGACTAGGAGCTCATCGATGTACAACAATATGTATAATATGTCCTAAACGCAATGTCTCAAATACTACGATACTCTGTGTTCTTGAAATTCTGGATTATTTTTTAAATTTAATGTAAAAGTAAGTTTTTCCAGTTAAATCCTTTTATCACTCCGACAAAATATTCATTCATTTGTTTAAATTAATAATTCTATCAATTCTTCTGGGTTCATATTTTTAAAAAAAATTGTAACAATTGCATTCAAATTCATTAAAACAGAAGTAAATTGGAAGTGAAAAAAAAAAAATTCACTAAACATAAAAGAAAACGGAACGACGTTTTCCAGACTTTCAAACATTTGTTTACTCAAAAACTTGAGAAAAAAAAAAGAAAAGAAACTCAGAATATTCTGAATAACTCTTTCGTATTATTCTCTTGTCTCTATGTCGCTCTTCTTCAAAACACTCCAAAAGAAATAGGTACATTGTAGATGCTGACACCCTCTCCAAACTCAATTCCCAAACTAAATCAGATGAAATCCAAAGCATTCCTTTCCCCCAACGAACGGGAGAGAAGAAAGAAAAGGTAAGAAACAGAAACATCCCTCTTCCCCCCTTCCCAACTTGAAAACGAAATAAGTAAACCCTCCCTTTTCCCACATCCCTTCTTCCCTTTCCACCACATGCAGAGCCCATCTTCATCAACCGAAGCTCTTATTTCTTACGCTCCAAAATGATGCGGGAGGAAAAAAAGAAAAAAAGAGGAAATGACGTTCAGTACAGAAAACTAGGAAAGGGTAAAAAAGGCGGCCTAAAGAAAGGAAGGAAATTGAAATAGCAGATTGAGAACGTTTACACAGCTTTCCTATAAAGTTTCCCTGCGTGCGTATGTACAAAGGAATAATATTTTAATCCCAAACTATTATATAACTTTTTGTATTGTTGTTTTATTCAAATACCTGGCACTTTGATTGCCTCTAAAATGGAATACATGCAGTAGATTCACCATTATCCACAGTGTACCATAGAGAATTTGCCACATTGTGCCCACATTATGGCACAATTTGAAACGATTATTTCAGCATAAGAACTAATGGGTTCAAAGAATCCAAGTCTCCAGTTCTCTTTATGAAATCCAACACAATTCCTTATGCCTACAAATTTATTGTCATAATCCTTTGTTTGGTTTGGTTGGTCGATTTACGGTTATTTTGCGGACACTTTGGGCTTATTGGACCGGGACCTACAGTTTAACGTGGATTCTAATTGGTAGCCAGCATCTATGCCACAGACAGGATTCGAAACTGAAGCCTGTGCTAACCATTTGATAAGTCATGGTGGAGTTTCTTCACTTATTAATACAAGGTGATTATACAAGCTGATAGTTAAGTGTATGAAGTCACCAGAATACCATATCTTCTTTTTGTTATTCTTCGGTGGACCGGTAATTGTACAACAAATATGTATGATACGTTGAAAACAGAATACTAGGAATAATACGATATTCAGTATTCTTAGAATTCTGGATTGTTTCTTAAATATAGAGTAAGGATAAGTATTTCCATGTAAAGCAGTTTATCACTCTGACAAAACATTCGCTCATTTGCTTAAATTAATAATTCAACAAATTCTTCAGAATTTTTTTTTTTTTTTTTTTAATTTGAAACAATTGCATCCAATTGATTAAAACTAGATGGAAATTGAGGAACAAAATTCTATTCACTGAACATAAATGAAAACGGAACCCCGTTTTCCAGACTTTCAAACATTTGTTTACTCAAAAAATTTGAAAAAAAAAAGAAAAAAAAATTCAGAATATTCTGAATAACTCTTTCGTATTATTCTCTTGTCTCTGTGCAGCTCTCCTTCAAAACACTCCAAAAGAAATGGGTACATTGTAGATGCTGACACCCTCTCCAAACTCAATTCCCAAACTAAATCAGATGTAATCCGAAACATTCCTTTCCCCCAACGAACGGGAGAGAAGGAAAAAGGGGTAAGAAAAAGAAACATCCTTCCCCACCCCCTCCCAACTTGAAAACGAAATAAGTAAACCCTCTCTCTTCCCACATCTCTTCCACCACATGCAGAACCTATCTTCATCAAACGCAGCTCTTATTTCTTACGCGTTAAAATGATGTGGGAGAAAAAAAAAATGGAAAAAGGAAATGACATTAAGTATAGAAAAATGGGAAAGGGTAAAATGGCGGCCAAAAGAAATGAAGGAAATTAAAATAGCAGATTGAAAACGTTTACACAACTTTACCTCGGAGTTGTCCTGCATGCATATGTACAATGGAAAGCAGCAATAACATTATATGAAGTAATACTTTTTTCCAAAACTACTATATACTTATTTTTTGTTATTGTTTTCGAAGTCTTGGCATTTTGATTGAGATTATTCGCCAATAAAATGATATACTTCACAATTATTCAATATGCAACAAATAGAGCTTGCTACACTTTACCCACATTACGACACCATAATTTGAAACGACTACCTCAAGATGGGAACTGGTGGGTCCAAAGATTTCAATTCTTCTTCTCTCTTCATAAAATCCAACCAAACAGTTCTTCATGCCTACGAATTTAACCTAATCCTTGGGTAAGTCGTGGGGGCTTTATGTTTGGATTTACTTTTCTTGTTTGAAGAAAGCTCAAGTTGGGACACGCCTGGCACTTTTATAGGGATTATTCGCCAATAAAATGGTGTTCTTGCAAGTTATTCACCATTATTCAGTATGCATCATACTATACGAAGCTTGCTACATTGTGCCCACATTATGGCACCCTAATTTGAAACGATTACATCCGAATGAGAACTGCTGGATTTAAAGAAACCAAGTCTTCTCTTTTCATCAAATCCAAGAAAACAGTCCATCATGCCTACGCATTTGCCATTCTAATTCTTGGATAAGTCGTGAAGACTTTAAGTTTGGCTTTATTATTCGTGTTTGAACACAGATTAGGGTACGATTGGAGATTATTTGGCACTAAAATGGTAAACTTGTATTCTGGATTGCATCTTAAATTTAAAGTATTGGTAGGTTTTTCCATGTAAAGCTTTTTATCACTCTAACAAAACATTCACTCATTTGTTTAAATTAATAATTCAAAAAATTCTTCATGGTTCCTTTTTTTTAAATTCGTAACAATTGCATTCAAATTTATTAAAACTAAACGGAACTTGGAAAAAAAAATTCCATTTCCCTGAATATAAATGAAAACGGACCGACGTTTTCCAGACTTTCAAAACATTTGTTTACTCAAAAAACTTGAAAAAAAAAAAGGAAATGAAAACTCAGAATATTTTGAATAACTATTTCGTATTATTCTCTTGTCTCTGTGAAGCTCTGCTTCAAAACACCCCAAAAGAAATAGGTGCATTGTAGATGCTGACACCTCTCCAAACTCAATTCCCCAACTAAATCAGATGAAATCCGAAGCATTCCTCTCCCCCAATGAAGGGGGGCGAGATGGAAAAAAGGGGTAAGAAAAAGAAACATCCCCCCCCCCTTCCCAACTTGAGAACGAAATAAGTAAACCCTCTCTTTTCCCACATCTCTTTCTCCCTTTCCACCACATGCAGAGCTCGTCTTCATCAACCGGAGCTCTTATTTCTTACGCGCTAAAATGATGTGGGAGGAAAAAAAGAAAAAAAAAGCAAATGACATTCAGTACAGAAAAAAGGGAAGGGGTAACAAGGCGGCCAAAAGAAAGGAAGGAAATTGAAATAACAGATTGAGAACGATTACACAACTTTCCTATAAAGTTGCCCTGCGTGCATATGTACGAAATAATACTTATATAGTAGTGGGATTGTTCGCCACTAAAATGTACCACCGTTATTCACTATGCATCATAGGAAGATTGCTACATTATGCCCACATCATGACACCTGTGTGTTGGTGGTCCGGAAAATACTTCAAATTGAAGGTCCCTGTCTGTTTAGCCCACGTGTGCACAAAATGACCTTAGAGCGAATAACCGAACCTTGGCACTTAGATTGGGGTACTTTGGTTGAAATTATTCGCCACTAAATTGATAAACATGTAGCAGATTCACCATTATTCAGTATGCATCATGGAGTGTTTGCTATATTATACCCCATAATTTCCAACGATTACTTCAGAATGAGAACTGGTGGATTCAAAGAATTCAAGTCTTCTCTCTTCATCAAATCCTACAAACCAGTTTTCCATGCTAATCCTTGGATAAGTCGTGGAGGCTTTAAATTTGGCTTTACTTTTCCTGTTTGAACGCAGATTTGTTCACGCTTGGCACTTTGATTGAGATTATTTGGCACTAAAATGGTAGACTTGTAAATTACGTTGAAAACACAATGCTAAGAACAATACAATACTCAGTATTCTTAGTATTGTGAATCTTTCCTTAATTTTAAAGTAAAAGCATGTTTTACCAAGTAAAGCATTTTATCACTCTGACAAAACATTCGTTCATTTGTTTAATTTAATAATTCAACCAATTCTTCAGGATTTATTTTTTTTAAATGTATAACAATTGCGTTCAAATTGATTAAAACTAGACTGAAATTGGAAGAAAAAAAAACACAATTCACTGAACATAAATGAAAACGAAACGACGTTTTCCAGACTTTTAAACATTTGTTTACTCAAAAAAACTTGAAGAAAAAATAAAGAAAAGGAACTCAAAATATTCTGAATAACTCTTTCACATTATTCTCTTGTCTCTGTGCCGCTCTCCTTCAAAACACTCCAAAAGAAATGGGTACATTGTAGATGCTGACACCCTCTCTAAACTCAATTCCCAAACTAAATCAGATGAAATCCGAAGCATTCCTTTCCCCCAACGAACGGGAGAGAAGAAAAAAGGGGTAAGAAAAAGAAACGTCCCTCCCCCCTCCCGCTCCATCCCAACTTGAAAACGAAATAAGTGAACCCTCTCTTTTCCCACATCTCTTTCTCCCTTTCCAACACATGCCGAGCTCGTCTTCATCAACCGGAGCTCTTATTTCTTGCACGCTAAAATGATGTGGGAAGAAAGAAAAAAAAATGGAAATGACATTCAGTACAGAAAAATGAGAAAGGGTAAAAAGACGGCCAAAAGAATGGAAGGAAATTGAAATATCAGATTGAGAACGTTTACTCAACTTTCCTATAAAGTTGCCTTCTGTTCACATGTACAATGGAAGGCAACAATAATATTATATGAAATAATACTTTATTCCGAATCTACTATATAACTATTTTTTGTTATAACTATTATTTGTACTATGATTGCCTCTAAAATGGAATAATTGCAGCAGATTTACTATTATCCATTATGTACGATATAGAGTTTTCTACATTGTGCCCACAATATGACACAATTTGAAACGATTACTTCCGCATAAGAACTAGTGGGTTCAAAGAATCTAAGTCTTTAGTTCTCTTCATGAAATCCAACACAATTCTTCGTGCCTACAAATTTATTGTGGTAATCCTTTGTTTGGTTTGGTTTTTTGAGTTACGGTTATTTTCCTCAAACTTTGGGCTAATTCGATCGGGACCTACAGTTTAACGTGGATTCTAACTACTAACAAGCATCTATGCCACAGTCAGGATTCGAAAGCGAAGCCTGTGCTAATCATTGGGTAAGTCGTGGTGGCTTTACTTTTCGTGTTTAAACTCCTTGCTTCTTAGATTGGGGCACGCAAAGTACTTTGATTGAGCTTATTCGCTTTTTAAATGGCAGACTTGTAGCAGATTCATCATTATCCACTATGTATCACAGGGAGCATTCTACATTATGCCCACATTATGCCACCATCAATTTAAAACGATTATCTCAAGATTGAAACTGGTGGATTCATATAATCTAAATTTCCTTCGCGCTTCATCAAATCCAACAAAACACTTCTTTATTATTACGAATTATTGCACTAATTCTTGGACATGTTGTGAAGGTTTTATGTTTGGCTTTACTTTTCGAGTTTGAACAAAGCTTCTTGACACTTAGGTTGGGGGATACTGGCACTTTTATTAAGGTTATTCGCCACTAAATGGCCACTATCATTCAGAATGCATCATATGGAACTTGCTACATTGTGCCCCCATTATGACACTAAAATATTAAATGGATTAAAGATGGTGGATTCAAAACAGCCAAGTCTGCTTCTCTCTTCATCAAATCCAATAAAACAGTTCTTCATGCTTACGAATTTACTGTGTTAATCCTTGGATAAGTTGTGGAGGCTTTGTGTTCGGCTTTACTTTTCGTGTTTGAACAAATCTTAGATTGGGGAACGCCTCGCCAAAATACTTTGATTGAGATTATTTGCCACTATAAAAGATATTAGGGAGTTACTTGGTATTAGGATACACTTGTAGCAGATTCACCATTATCCACTGTGCACCGCAGGGAACTTGATACATTGCGCCCACATTATGCTACCACAATTTTAAACGATTATCTCCGGATGGAAGTGATGAGTTCAAAGAATCCAAGTCTCCTACTCTCTTCATCAAATCCAACAAAAGAAATTCTTCATTGCTACAAATTTATCTTGTTAACCCTCGAAAAAGTCGTGATGATTTCGTGGTGGATGATCGTGGTGACTTTCTTTTTCATATTTGAAAGCGGCTCTTTGGCACTTAAATAGTGGCAGGCCTGGTACTTTGATTAAGGTTATTCGGCAATCAACACGCATGTAAAAATGTAACAAATTTTGAAAGATAAAGTACTTTGTTAGAAACAAAAGCTCTGTATATTTATTTATTATTATTTTTTTTTTTTTTTATGTAAGTGTATTGTAGCAAAGCCCTGCTAGTGCATCCATTGTAAAGTTGAATCTTCTACGAATATGCCGTTTAAAGTCTAATGATTTAGTGACCATCAACAAGCATATAAAGATGTAGCAAATTTTGAAAGACAAAATTTTTTTTAGAAACACAAAGCTCCGTACATTCAGAAAAATACTCTCAGAAATTGCAAATGCTTATAAGGCAACAGTTATTTTTTTTTTTTTTTTTTTTTTTTTTTTAATGTGAGAGTAGGCAAAACGCGAGTGTAATGTAGCAAAGCTTTGCACCGTACCTCCATTGCAAACATAAATCTGCTACGAATACGCCGTTTAAAGTCTAGTGATTTAGTGACCACCAACAAGCATGTAAAGATGTAACAAATTTTGAAGATTAAAATACTTTGTAAAAAACACAAAGCTCCATATATTAAAAAAACTCTTCTTAGAAATTGCAAATGGTTGTAAGGCAACATTTTATAATTTTTTTTTATGTTAGAGTAAACAAAATGTAAGTGTAATGTAGCAAACCCTGCGTCATGCCTCCATTGCAAATTTGAATCTGCTACGAAAATGCCCTTTAAAGTCTAATAATCTATTGGCCCCCAACATGCATCTAAAAATGTAACAAATTTTGAAAGTTAAAATATTTTGTTAGAAACACAAAGTTCCTTATATTTAAAAAACTCTTCTTAGTAAAAATATCTTAGTAGAAACGCATTCAAGAAGACAAACTACTCTCGGATTTCAAAATTAAAACGCCAAAGTCACCTTAGCTCTTGCTCCCCGAAAGTAGCCTTAATTAACCCTCCAGAAAATGACGCGTGCTCCATTTGGACACTCGAAACCTGGAGATTTTTAGAGAGCGGCGGGGATTATTGCGTTAGTTGCTGCGACGGGAAACTTATCTCGGCTCGGAGGAAGCCCCTTTAAGTGGTCGTGACAGCCCTTTTAAGGTGGGGCGATGAGTTTTATGGCCGGGGCGCAACACGGGAGCCGCGTAGGTTAAGCGTCGTTTTATGAGACAGTGTAGCGAGAGGAAAGTTTTGTCGCACGTCGTGTTCTATTTGTGATGAGTGGTTAAGGTGGGCGTGGGTGATAATAGGGAGTTTTTGCATACCGTAAGTTAGTTACCGTAGGACGTCCGTTAGCATTTTTCTCCCTAGCGCGCGTGCTCAGTTTCCTATGAGCATGCGCGCTAGGGAGAAAAATGCTAACGGACGTCCTACGGTAACCTAACATACGGTATGCAAAAACTCTCTAATGTATAGAGAAGGTATCACTACTTTTTTATTAGTGTACAGAATCAAAAAAAGTAGCGATATCGTCTCGAAGGGTATTATTATTGTAAATTGCTTATTTAATATAAATTATTATTTTATATTATAAATCATTTTAAAATAACTAATTTATATGTACATTAGTAATAATTTGGTCCTCAGTGCCACAGGTTTCGGGTTCGAGACCCGGTGATACCATGGTTGGTTACAGTGGTTCGAAAACTACTTTAAACAGTAGGTCCCGGTCTAATATTATTGTAAAGCGTTGGGTGCAGGGCTGAAAGCATCTCCTGTTTCGAAATCAGCCAGTAGGCAGACGGACTTGGCCCACCATGGGGCTGTAACACCAATGAAGAAGAAGAAGAAGATTAGTAGCAATGTTTATTTAGTATTTTAATTAATTTTAATAATATTTAAATAAATAAAATATTATTATAAGAGGACATACTGATATTTAAATACATCATATTAAAATTGTTACATTTATAAAAATATTTTTTGTTTTAAATAATTGCATACTTACCAATAAAGTGGATAAATATTATATTCATTGTATATCACTTTATATTTTTTACACATGATACTAGGATAATATGTAATGGAAAGTGTGAGCTATAACTAGTTTTCGATTCCTTTAATAGCTTGCAGTACAGTCAGTGACTTTATAAATGTTTAGACTTAGTGGACAGACAATCACGACTAGGTAAGCTAGATTACCTATTTGAAGTTTTCCGGTTTTTTTCTTATACGATGCTCATTTGAAGGGTAATTATTCTAAAAAGAACACAAACATTGTTTGCTCCCACCCCCATCTTTCTAAGGAAAAAAAATCATGCTCTTACATCAATACTGCCTATTTAATTACTATCCTTATATTTCTCTTCCTGGTAGGTACTAGTGCAAGAAGGAGTAACACCAATAATAACTCTGAGTTAATGAATAAAGACTACGTAAACACAAGAAAGTGGCGTTCCCTGTCTTATAGATATTAACAATTTAGACGGATCACGGCTCATGTACTAAAAGTATAAGTAACATGAAAAATATAAGCGATTGATTTTAAATCTTATTATTCCCCAATAAACAGAAAAAAATAAGTAAATAATTGTACTGGTTAAATGCTTTTACAAAAAGACACAACGTACGAAATAAAAAAACTAGATTTGATTGTTGCGCTGCAGGTGAAAGTATAAATGCCGTAATCATTTATTATAAGAGAAACAGCTGTCCCCAGTGGCGCAATTGGTTAGCGCGCGGTACTTATAGGCAGTATTTGCGAGGTTATGCCGAGGCTGTGAGTTCGATCCTCACCTGGGGAATTTCTTTTTCTTTCTATATTTCATTAAACTTTAAAGTGGTCATTCTTTAAACATTGTTTTTTTTTAATCAAAGTTAATTTTTACAGCCTTTTCAGGTTTTAAAGGTACTTGAGAACTTTCAAGAAAATTTTAGACTTTTAAACTACTTAGGAAACGGACTAAATAAAGAAAATGTCAGTAATTTCCCTGTAACATGCATCCATTTGCAGTGTCGTAGTCAATGGAGGTTTTACTTTCGTTTTAATGAATTTCAAAATCCTATTTATTAGTATCTTAAGATTATTGTTAATTCAGAATTGAAGGTTTTTTTTTTTTTTTTTTTTAATTTTTTATATCAATGTTTAAAAAAATGACCACGTGAACCATCTAAAAAATTGAAAAAAAAAAAAAAAAAAAAAAACTCCAGGGGAGGATCGAACTCATAGCCTCGGTATAACATCGTAAATACAGCCTATAAGTACCGCGCGTTAACCAATTGCGCCATTGGGGAACACCTGCTCTGTTTAGTGATGGTTAAGACATTTATACTTTCACCTGCAAGGCAAGGATCACCTGGCAAGAGGAATGTTCTGCCTACTTGTTTATTATCCTTATATTTCTCTTCCTGGTAGGCGCTAGTACAAGAAGGGGTAACACCAGTAACAAACTTGCAATAATCAATAAAGACAACATAAACACCAGGAATTGATGTTCCCGATCATATAGACGTTAACAATTTATGTGTAACAGCATGTGTGTATCGTATGGGACAAAACTCCCACCAGGTAGTGAGACCAGCGAGACAAATGCTGAACATCACAAACGCCATCGAGTCTACTCGTTTTTGACAAAGTGTCTACAACATAGCCTCAGGCCTAATTCTCACCAGCGGCGTACGTTGCCACTGAATCACTAGTCGGACTTATAATTGTTGCATTTATTATCAATCGAACTACTTAGAATATTTTTAAAAAAATAATTCATTTATAATCGTAATTTTTACGTACATTTTGTAATGTTATACAACATTATTATTTATACATTTACCATAAATTTCGTAATACATATATTAATGACCGAAAGCAATAATGTTGAATAATTTCTTCTTCAAAACAAATGTTAAAAATTAGAAAAATAATAGAAAACTGCCAACAATTTAAAGTAAACCGGATATAAATTTATCAGTTAAATATCTTCTCAAAAAAAGTAGAGCCTGAATGGCCGAGTGGCTAGCGCTCGGTACCACAGGTTTCGGGTTCGAGTCCCGGAGGTGCCATGAATGTTTGTAGTGGTTCGGAATCCACTTTAAACCGTAGGTCCCTGTCCTAACAGGACCGTAGAGCATTGCGGGGGCATTTTTATTCCGCGTCCGTGTCTTATCTTTAAGTTACACGCGTCCCCTGGGTAATGCAAAGTGAGTAACATCTGCGCAGCGATTGGCTTAAGTCATCTAAGACAGCTGTTTAAGTGTTTGTCAGCTGCATTAGAAAAAAAAAATTTCCCAAAAAGTTGCGATCAAATGAATCTCGCAACAAGCCGAGAGACTCGAATTCATACCGAAATATAGGGGACTTCCTGATAGGATAATCCTGGAGGACATTTTAGGGTGAACTAATCTGCATTTGAGTATGGAACAAAACCCGGTAAGCTCCCAAGAATTAGTCCGACAAACGAGGTCTAGTCTCGTTTTTAGAGAAATTTTCTACAACAAAGCCGCCAATGTATTGAACCTCAGCCTTCATGCACACACCAGCAGCGTAAGTTGCCACGAGTCGGGCTTATAAATTGATGAATTTCTTATCAATCAAAGTTATTCATTTTTTAATTATAAAATATTAAAATATTAATTAAATTATAATCTTAATTTCTACTTACATTTTTTAATGATATATAGCATTATTATTTATATATTTACCATGAATTTCATATCTCGTATATTAAGAACCCAAAGCAATAACGTTCAAATAATTTCTTCTTTAAAACAACAGTTAAAAATATCGCATTTATTAGAAAAATAATAGAAAACTGAACAACAATTTAAAGTAAACCGGATATAAATTTATCAGGTAACTATCTTCCTAAAAGTTAAGATGAAAGGAATCTGGCAACAAGCCGAGAGGAACGAATTCATAGAGAAATATATTGGCTAAGTAAGAATGGCAACAACAACGACAACAAAATCCGCACGTAGAAATTTCGCTCACAAAAGTGCGTATCTCGCGCCGGTTTTATTAAATCATAAATCTTTGGGTCTTATTGAAAGCCCGCGTGTTTTGAAGCAAGGGCGTATGGTTCTCACAGCTTAATACGCCCCGACTTTTGTCGAAAAGTGGAGAAATTTAAAGAGAACCGAAACATAACTCCTGTGTGAAATTCATTTTCGCTCTGGAAAACTAAAACACTTCGCAGGATTTTCTGGAAATACCAGTTTTCTGAAATTGCAGAAAAATTGCGTTTTTAAGTAAATGATAAATGATAAAATTAAATGATAATATGCGGGTTTGGGAATTTGGGAGTGAAAGAAAAAAATATGAACTGAAAATTGGTTTCTGTGAATAATAGCTTTGCATTTTGCTGCAAAAAAAAAAATAGTTTTGCGTTTGTTTGTTTGAGCATATGCGTTGGAATTTTTAAATGACTTCATTTATTGTGCTTGACAATAATATTATTTAAAGTAATCGCTCTAAAAAAGGATTGAATTATACAAATTGTAGATGTCTTCAAAAGGTTTAAAAGTTAGTGGCCATGAGTTCATATAACGATGAACAATGACGATGAAATTTAATTAAATGAACCCCATTATGAAAGTAATGAAATTCATTTTAAATTTAATTGATTTTTATAAAGCAAACATTAAAAAATTTCTGAAAACTTTTATGCAAAATTTCATATAATATACTTTTAACTGAATATACTCTAATTTTCTGTTGTCTTTATTTCCATCCCAAGTTTTATTAACAGATTTAAAAATACCAAATAGAACACACACGCATTATTTTTTATAATGGATATGTATATGTATGTATGTATACACACACACACATATATATATATATATATATATATAGTGGCCTGATGGCCGTGTGAGTAGCGCTCTAACAGGCTTCGTGTTCGTGACTCAGTGGTGTCATGCATGTTTGTAGTAGTTCGGATTCCACTTGAAACCGTAGGTTCCGGTCTAATAGAATCGTAGAGCGTTGTCAGAGTAGTGTTACTCGCGTCCATAGCATATCTTCAAGCTACACGTGCCAACTGGGTTGACTTAAATGAGTAACGGCGTTGCAGCCCTTGCTTATAGCATAAAAAAAAGTCTGTTGCCAGGTGCATTAAAAAATGTGTGGATTAAACCTCATCCTTTACGGTTACAAGCGCCATACGTTGCCACTGAGCCATGAGTTGTACTTATACGCTGTTGCATTTCTTATCAATCAAAACATTTAATTTTTAATTGTAAAATATTAACATATTAGTTAAAATAAAATATTACTTTCTACGCATTTTCTTAATGATAATTAGCATTTTCATTTATATATTTACCATACATTTCGTGCCACGTATATTAATAACCGAAAGCAATGATGTTCAGTAATTTTTTCTCCGAAACAACAGTTAAAAATGTCGCATTTATTAGAAAAATAACAGAAAAACTGCCAACAATTTAAAGTAAACCGGATATAAATTTATCAGGCAACTATCTTTAAAAGTTACGATCAAAGGAATCTGGCAAACAAGCCGAGAGGATTGAATTCATACCGAATTATATTGGCTAAGGAAAAATGGCAACAATAACAAAATCTTCACGAAGAAATTTCGCTAACAATAGTGCATATCTCGCGTCTGTTTTATTAAATCATAAATCTTTGGGTCTTATTGAAAGCCCGCGTGTTTTGAAGCGAGGGCGTATGGTTCTCACATCTTAATACGCCCCAACTTTTGTTGGAAAGCAGGAGAAATTTAAAGAGAACTTAAGGATAAATCCTGCGGAAATTCATTTTCGCTCTGGAAAACTAAAACACTTCGCAGGATTTTCTGGAAATACCGGTCTTCTGAAATTGTTGAAAATTGCGTTTTTTAAGTAAATGATAAAAGGTTTAGTATAATGTGGGTTTGAGAACTTGAGAATCAAAAAAAAAAAAAATATATCAACTGAAAATTGGTTTCGGTGAGTGATAATACTTTTGCATTTCGCAGCAAAAAAAAAAATTTTTTAAGTTCTTTTGTTTGAGAATATGCGTTGGAATTTTTAAATTACTTTATTTATTCTGCTTAATAATAATATTATTAAAAATAATGGCTCAAAAATAACGATTGAATTACGCAAAGCTGTAGATTTCTTGGAAAAGTTTAGCAGTTAGTAGCCACGAGATCATATAGCAAGAATTTAATTAAATTAATTGTATTTTAAAAATTAATAAAATTCTTTTTTAATTGAACTATTTCTTTTTTTTCTTCACAGAAAAAATGCAAAATTTCATAAAATATGCCTTGAGCAGATTATTCTTGTAATTTTCTGTTGTCTATATTTATATTCCAAATTTATAATATCTTATTTATATTTCAACTAATATAAAAATCTCTGGTGCTCGGTACCAAGTTTCGGGTTCACCAGGCCGCCTAAACCACTAGGAATAGAGCCTAAACAGCCAGTTTTGGGTGGTATGGATGTTTGTAATAGTAAAATAAAATTAAAATTAAAGATTCCCCAGGTGAGGATCGAACTCCCGGCCTCGGCATAACATCACAAATACAGCCTATAAGTACCGCGCTCTAATCAATTGCGCCACAGGGGACAACTAGTCCATTTATATTAAATGATTAAGACATTTATACTTTCACCTGCAACGCAATGATCACATAGCAAGACGAATGTTCTGCCTATTTGTTTATTTTCCTTATATTTCTCTTCCTGAAAGGCGCTAGTACAAGAAGGAGTTGTTGTTGTTTCTTATCCCACTTGGCTGGCTAAGCCCACGAGACCATACGGACTCATGATTGAAGGGGAGGGAAGCAGCTTCTGTTGTGATGGAGCACCCGTAGGTAGAAGTCTGACTTTGGCTCCGGGACGCTCTTACAGTCATGGGAGACTGGGACCTACGGCTTAAAGTGGATTTCGAACCACTACACAAACATCTATGGCACCGCCGGGATTCGAACCCGAAACCTGTGGCACCGAGCGCCAGAGCGCTAGACACTCGGCCATTCAGGTCCCAAGTTTGTGAATGCCAACGGCACGCGGTGTTCCCAGGTGGTCACCCACCCAAGTACTGACCGCGCCCAATGATGCTTGACTTCGGTGATCTAAAAGAAGGAGTAACACCAGTAATACGCTTGCATTAATCAATAACGACCACGTGAACACCTTCAAGTGGTGTTCACCATTATATAGGAGTTAACAATTTAGAGAGATCAATTTTCATATCATATCTTCATATAAAATCATTTCTCATAATTTTCATATTTTCATAAGTATAAAAACAAAAACAAACATAAGCGACTGATTTTGAATCTTATTATTCACCAGTCAAATGAAAAAAAAATTAAATAAATAACAAAAACAAAACAAAATGACACAATGTACGAAACAGAAACTAGATTTTAATGTTTCCAAGCAGGTGAAAGCATAAATGTCTTAAATAATTACAATAAAAACAGCAGGTGTCCCCAATGGCGCAATTGGTTAGCGCGCGGTACTCGTAGGCAGTATTTGCGAGGTTATGCCGAGGCTGTGAGTTCGATCCTCACTTGGGGAAGTTCTCTATTTAATCTATTTTTTATTAAACATTCCTGTGGTGCCAGAGATTTTAAGATCAACTAATAAAATTTGTAATATAAATAAAGACAAAAGAAAATTGATGGAACAATCTGCTCAAAGCATATTTTATGAAATTTTGCATAATGACTTATCAGATCAATTTATTAACTTCTTTGAATAAATTTTTTGTGTTTGCATAAAAAAAATCAGCTGAATTAAAAATGAATTTCATTACTTTTCATAGCACCATTAATTTAATTAAATTACGTCGTTAAATGTGCTGTACGAACTTGTGGCCAATAACTGCTAAACTTTTCGAAGATATCTACAACTTGCGCAATTCAATCGTTAATTTCGAGCGATTATTTTTAATAATAATATTATTATTAAGCAGAATAAATGACTTAATTTAAAAATTCCAGCGCATATGCTCAAATAAACAAACACAAAAAAAAAATTTTTGCAGCGAAATGCAAAACTATTATCATTCACCGAAACCAATTTTCAGTTGATATTTTTTTTTTCTCACTCCCAAATTCTCAAACCCACATTATACTAAACCTTTTATCATTTACTTAAAAACTCAATTTTTCAGCACTTTCAGAAGACCGGTATTTCAAGAAAATCCTGCGAAGTGCCTTAGTTTTCCAGAGCGAAAATGAATTTCGCACAGGAGTTATGTTTCAGTTCTCTTTAAATTTTTCCGCTTTCCAACAAAAGTTGAGGCGTATTAAGCTGTGAGAACCATACGCCCTCTCTTCAAAACACGCGGGCTTTCAATAAGACCCAAAGATTTATGATTTAATAAAACCGACGCGAGATATGCACTTTTGTTAGCGAAATTTCTTCTTGCAGATTTTGTTGTTGTTGTTGTTGCCATTCTTACTTAGCCAATATATTTCACTATGAATTCGATCCTCTCGGCTTGTTGCCAGATTACTTTGATCTTAACTTTTAGGAAGATAGTTACTTGATAAATTTATACCCGGTTTACTTTAAATTGTTGTTCAATTTTTTATTATTTTTCTAATAAATGCGATTTTTTTAACTGTTGTTTGAAGAAGAAATTGCTAAACATTATTGTTTTCGGTTATTGATGTACGTAGCACAAAATTTATCACAAATATAGAAATAATAATGGTATATATCATTAAAAAAGGCACGTAGAAATTAATATTTTAATTTAATTAATATTTTAACTTTTCATAATTAAAATAGCAAGTACTTTGATTTATAAGAAATGCAACAATGCATAAGACCGACTAGTGACTCAGTGGCAACGTGCACCGCTGGTGAGCATTAAGGGTTCAATCCGCTGGCAGCTTTGTTGTAGGCACTGTTTCAAAAACAAGGAGCCTCGATGGCGTTTGGGAAGTCTAGCATCTTGCCTCGTTAGTCGGGTTACTTGGTTGTTTTCCGGGTTTTCTTCCATACGACACGTAAATGCGAGGTAATAATAATTCCATCCATGAGTACCTATTTTTGAATTCCCGTAACTTGGGGTATTATTGTATATATATATATATATATATATGCATGTGTGTGTGCTGTTAGGTATTTTCACATCAATTAATAAATTTTATAACAAACGAATTAGGAAATAATCTGCTCAAGGCATATTATATGAAATTTAGCATAATAATTTCTCAGATCCATTCATTAACTTTTTTGGAAGAAATATGTGGTTTACATAGAAAAAATCAATTAAATTAAAATCAATTTTATTACTTTTCATATTAATTTAGTTAAATTTCATTGTTAAATCGACAATATAAACTTGTGGCCACTAACTGATGCACTTTTCCAAGACATCTACAATTGCGCACTTCAATCCTTACTTTTCTGCGACTATTTTTAATAATATTATTATTAAGCAGAATAATGAATTAATATAAATATTCCAACTCATGTAATCAAACAAAAAAATAGGAAAAATATTTTTTTCAGCAAAATGCAAAACTATTATCTCTCACCGAAACCAGTTTTCAGTTGATTTTTTTTTTTTTTTTTTTTCATTTAAAAATTCTGAAACCCACATTCTACTAAACCTTTTATCATTTACTTAAAAATGCAATTTTTCAGCAATTTCAGAAGACCGGTATTTCCAGAAAATCCTGCTAAGTGTTTTAGTTTTCCAGAGCGAAAATGAATTTCACACAGGAGTTATGTTTCAGTTCGCTTTAAATTTCAACGCCTTTCGACAAAAGTCGGGGCATATTAAGCTGCGAGAACCAGAACCATACGCCCTCTCTTCAAAACACGCGGGCTTTCAATAAGACCCGAAGATTTATGATTTAATAAAACCGACGCGAGATATGCACTTTTGTGAGCGAAATTTCTTCGTGCAGATTTTGTTGTTGTTGTTGCCATTTTTCCCTTAGCCAATATATTTCGCTATGAATTCGAGCCTCTCGGCTTGTTGCCAGATTCCTTTGATCGAAATTTTTTCGGAAGATTTTACCTGATAAATTTATATCCGGTTTACTTTAAATTGTTGTTCAATCTTTTATTATTTTTTTAATAAATGCGACTTTTTAGCTGTGTTTTCGAAGAAGAAATCCCTGAACATTATTGCTTTCGATTATTAATATACATGGCACGATATTTATGGTAAATATATGAGTAATAATGCTATATATCACTAAAAACTGTACGTAGAAACTAAAATTTTTATTTAATTATTATTTTAATGGGATTTAATAATTAAAAAAATGAAGTACTTTGATTGATTAAAAATGCAACAACGTATAACAACAACAAGTTCTACTCGTGACTCAGTAGCAAAGTGCACAGCGGGTGAGCATCAGGGCAGACATTCAATATGCTGACAGCTTTGATGATGATACTGTTCAAAAACGAAGATACTCGATGGCATTTGTGACGTTCAGCATCTTGCCTCGTTAGTCGTAGTCTCGCTACCTGTTGGGAGTTTACCGGGTTTTAGTCCGTGCTATACACAAATGCAGGTTAGTTCACTCTAAAAAGGCCTTCCGGGAGACACTTCTCTTCTTCTTCAGCGACACGGAGTCAAATCATACTTCTACCTACGGATGCTCCATTGCAACAGAAGCTCACCCCTTTCCTTCCGTCCATTAGCAGATCTTTCGCGGGATGTTACTAATGAGCAGCAATTTGTAAAAAATCGGAAAAATGGTATGTTGATCGTATCTATTTTGACTGTCTATCTAATCGACTGTCATTCATATTTGTGTCTGTCTAATCCTCAGTGTCTGGCAGTTCCGGAGAGACATCCCATGAGTAGGTTACTCATGGACGGAGGGAAGGGTTAGAGATTCTGTTACGATGAAGCACCCGTGGGTAGTAGTCTGACTTAGCTCCGTGTCGTTAAAGAAGGAGGCAGTGTCTTCTGATGGTTTTTTTACTCACAAATTCACACAGGAACTTCAGACAGGAGTTATGTTTCACTTCTCTTTTAATTTCTCCGCTTTTCGACAAAATTTGGGGCGTATTAGACTGTATATATATAAATATACCCACTCAAGAGCCAAAACATTATGACCCCCCCACTACATTTTGCAATGAACTCGCCTGGAGGAAGTGGAAGGCACGTAATCAGGTGGAAGTGGTATTTAACTGCTGCTGGAGAGTCTGAAGAATCATTCTTTCACTTACTTCTGTGTGTGATGGGAAAGGCTGCGGATCTAAGCGACTTTGATAGAGGGCAGATTGTAATGGCTCGAAGGCTCGGAACAAGTATTTCCGAAACTGCACGGCTCGTGGCTTGTTCGCGATCTACAGTTGTTAGTACTTATGCAAAGTGGATGAATGACGGGAATGACGGTGAAACCAGCAGTAGACGACATGGTGTTGGACGTCCACACACTATCAAAGAAAAAGGTCGTCGGAGACTATCTCGCATGGTGAAGCAAAACCGGACCCGGACAGTAGCTCAGCTGACAGTCCAATACAATGCAGGGCCAAGTAGAATAGTATCGGAACACACTGTTCAACGGACACTTTTGGATATGGGGCTACGCAGCAAACGTCCCACTCGTGTGCCTTTGCTGACCAAGCGTCATCTCCAACTGCGCCTGCGCTGGGCTCGGGAACATCGTGACTGGTCCATGGATCAGTGAGAGAGAGTTGCCTGGTCAGATGAATCACGGTTTGTCATTCATCACGCCGATGGCCGTGTCAGGATACGCCGTCTTCCAGGCGAACAGTTTCTCCCTCAATGTACAGTAGGTTATACACAGGCCGGTGGTGACGATATTATGCTTGAGGGGACGTTCTCTTGGGCATCTCTGGGACCCGTGGTTGGGGTAGAGCAGACCATGAATGTTAGAGGGTATCTGAACATCATTACGGACCAGTTGCACCCTTACATGGCCTCTGTTTTTCCAGCTGGAAATGGAATGTTCCAACAGGACAATGCCCCTCGTCACAAGGCTAAAATTGTGTTGGAGTGGTTCCAGGAACATGATGCTGAATTCCAGTTAATGTCCTGGCCGCCTACCACACCTGATCTCAATCCGATAGAACACATTTGGGATGTCCTGGGACGGCAGCTCAGAGTTCAAAGACCACCAATTCTCAATATCTCGGATTTGCGTGACCGTTGCTTAAACATCTGGTACAATCTGTCTCCCACCATCTACCAAGGACTTGTGGCATCCATGCCAAGGCGGATTGAAGCTGTTTTGCGCGCCAAAGGTGGGCCAACTCGTTATTGACAGGTGGTCATAATGTTTCGGCTCTTGAGTGTATATATAAAAGAGAGATATATGTATTGATTCCTATACATATATATTTGCGTGCCTAGATCGAAGATAGGATAAATCGAGACCTACGGATTAAAGGGTATTCCAAGCCAATACAAACATCAATGGCACCGCAGTAACTCAACCCGAAGCAGACAGATTAGCTCGAGTCCTACTAGTTTAGACGGCCTAACGAACCCGAAAACTGGCACAGAGCGCCAGATATTTTAGATAGTGGACCAGATAGTGGATTAATCTGCTCAAGACATATTTTATGAAACTTTGAATAATAATTTCTCGGAACGAATTGTTTGTGTTTGCTTAAAAAATCAGTTCAATTAAAAAAGGATTTCATTACTTTTCATAATACTATTCATTTAATTAAATATCATCGTTAAATCTGCTACACGGACTCTTGATCACGAACTGCTGGACTTTTCTAAGACATCTACAACTTGCACAATTCAATCGTTACTTTATAGCAATTATTTTTAATAATATTATTACTAAGCAAAATAAATGAAGTCATTTAAAAATTCCGTCATGAAAATGAAGTCATTTAAAAATTCCAACGCATATGCTCAAAAAAACGAACTTAAAAATATATTTTTGCAGCGAAATGCAAAAATTTATCAGTTAAACTATTATTAACCAATTTTCAGTTGATATTTTTTTTTCACTCCCAAATTCTCAAGCTCACATTCTTCTAAACCTTTTTATCATTTACTTAAAAACGCAATTTCAGAAGACCAGTATTTCCAGAAAATCCTGCGAAGTATTTTAGTTTTCCGGAGCGAAAATGAATTTCACACACGAGTTATGTTTTAGTTCTCTTTAAATTTCTCCGCTTTTCGACAAAAGTCGGGGCGGGGCGTATTAAGCTGCGAGAACCATACGCCCTCTCTTTCAAAACACGCGGGCTTTCAATAAGACCCAAAGATTTATGATTTAATAAAACCGACGCGAGATATGCACTTTTGTTAGCGAAATTTCTCCTTGCAGATTTTGTTGTTGTTGCCATTTTTCCTTAGCCAATATATTTCGGTATGAATTTGAGCCACTCGGCTTGTTGCCAGATTCCTTTGATCGTAAATTTTTCGGAAGATAGTTACCTGATAAATTTATAGACGGTTTGTTGTTCAGTTTTCTATTATTTTTCTAATAAATGCGATATTTTTAACTGTTGTTTTGTAGAAGAAATTACTAAACTTTCTTATTGTACGGAGATCCTTGGCCGCGTAGCGGCCACTAGCCCCTTCATTGTAAAATGTTGAAACATAGCGGTGGTCTCATGCCCTTTGAGTTAATAAGCAAAATAGATAATTATATGCCCTTTTTTTAAAAAGAATTATTTATTTAATAAAATTATAAAATGAAAAATAACAAAAATTTCAAAAATGTAGATTTTGATGAAATCAGTTGCGTGTAATAAAACAGAATGAGCAAAAATAGCTTAGGAGAAAAAATAGCTTAATATAAAAGCGAACTTTTTTCAACTAGGCAGTTGTAAGGAATTAATTTAAAATATTTAGAACAGTGCGAGGTCTTTTGCTATGTTTGCGGGAAAGAAATATCATAACCGTAATTTTGTAGGATATTTAATACAGGGTTATTGATGTTTCGCATATCATTATAGAATTTAGTAGAAATTTTGTGAACAAATTGTCTTAAACTTGGAATCGAGAGTGCTCGTCTAATATCGTCATTACGAAAGAACCAGGAGGAATTCGTTAACATTCTGAGAGTTTTGTTCTCAAGCCTTTGAATAATTTCAAAATTTGTACGTGCAACAGAACCCCAAACTGTGCTTGCATAAGCTAATACTGGACGAAGATAGGAAAGATATATTAGAATTTTGAGATTAAGAGGTAAAACTGAATTTCTATTGATTAAAGGATAGAGAATTCTAAATTGAGTATTGAATTTATTTCTAAGGTTGTAGATATGTGATCTGTAGTCAAGAATAATTCCTAAGTACTTAGTTCCTTTAGATGAGGTGATATAATTATTATATATTTTAATATTAGGAGGGTTATAGGATTTTTTGCAAGTGAAAAGAACTGCTTCAATCTTGTCTACATTTAATTTTATCTTCCAGTTAATGAGCCCTTTTTCTAAATTACTGAACGTTATTGTTTTCGGTTATTGATGTACGTGGCACAAAATTTATCGTAAATATAGAAATAATAATGATATATATCATTAAAAAATGCACTTAAAAATTAAGATTTTAGTTTAATAAATATTTTAATTTTTTTATAATTAAAAAATCAAGTAGTTTGATTGATAAGAAACGCAACAATGCATAAAACCGACTAGTGACTCAGTAGCAACGTGTGCCACTGGTGAGCATTAAGGCTGAGATTCAATATGCTGGCTGCTTTGTTAATGATACTGTTTCAAAAATAAGGAGATTCGATGGCGTTTGTGATGTTCAACATCTTATCTCATTGGTCGGATTACCTATTGGGAGTTTACCGGGTTTTGTTCCTTGCTATGCACAAATGCAGTGTAGCTCACCCTAAAAATTCCTCCCAGAAGGCACTGCTGTCCTTCTGCAACATCACGGAAGCTAAGTCAGACTTCTACCCACTGGTATCCCATCACAACAGAAGCTCACCCCTTTCCATCCATCCATAAGCAGATCACTTATGGGATGTTACTCATGAGCATAAATTTGTAAAACATCGAAAAAATGTTACTTTGATCGAATCTATTTTATCACGTAGAAAAATAGACTGCCATTCATAATTGTGTCTCTCTAATCCTCAGTATCCTGGTGTGGGGGACGGACATCTCTTGAATAATCTAGTCATGAACGGAAAGGGAGACTCGATGGCGTTTGTAATGTTCAGCATCTTTTCTCGATAGTCAGACTATCTGGTGGGAGTTTTCTGGGTTTTCTCCCGTATGATATGTAAATGCGAGATAATTCCCCCTAAAACTCCTCCCATAAGGCACTTCCCTACTTTTTAAGTGACTCGGAGTCAAGTCAGACTTCTACCAAAGGGTGTTCCCTCCCAACAGAAACTGCCCCCTTTCCACCAGAAAAAAATACTCATTATAGAAAATTGCATTTTGCATGTTCTACATGTTCCAATATGTGTGCATACTATATCCCATATTTGATGCCATTGGTTTAGGAAATTTAAACGCCTACAAAAAGAAATTACATAATTTTTAAGATCAGTAGCCATTGATAGCGTTGACTGACGGCCAAATGACTAGCACTCTGGTCCTGGGTGCTGAAGGGTTCGAGTCACGACTATGCCATGGATGCTTGTAGCTGTTCGGAATCCGCTTTAAATAATAAGCGCTGGTCTATTATGACTACTAACGTGTGTGTGGGGCCTGAATGGCCGAGTAGTTAGCTCTCTTGCGCTTGGTACCACAGGTTTCGGGTTCGAGTCCCGGCGGTGCCATGGATTTTTGTAGTGGTTCGGAATCCACTTTAAACCGTAGGTCCCGGTCTAACACGATCGTAGAGCGTTGTGGAGAGTGACATATTAAAAATAAGGAAAAAGTAACTGTTCATATATATATTGATTGGGGGGTTATAGTCCTTGTTGCTTCACATCCCCATATACCACTTCATTCATCACCACATCACTGTGCCTAGAGTTGATTTCGATTGTTGTTTTTTTTCCGTATCTAGCAAAATTTTCGAGTTAGCGATTAAATAACTTTCTAATCAACGTCATTTGCACCATAAGTTACAACAATACTAATTATGTGAAGATCTAATTATAATTACAAAGTTATTAAAGGTTTTTTTTTTTTTTGGTGGATGACTATATATTTCTACTTATGAGGCCTGATAGTCGAGTGTCTAGAGCTCTGGCGCTCGGTGCCACAGGTTTCGGATTCATGTCCCGGTGGAGCCATGGATGTTTGTAGTGGTTCGGAATCCACTTAAAATTGTAGGTCTTGGTCTAATAGGATCGTAGAGCGTTGTGGGGGTAGTGTCACCCGCGACCTTCAAGCTACACCTGCCCCCTGGGTAGTGCTAAATGAGTAACAGCATTCATCGGTGCAGCCCACAGGACATGTCTTCTTCAAGGCTAGCTTGTAATGGGCTGCTCATAGGCACATAATCAATACGACCCAGTCCTCGACGCAATTAAATAAATAATTCTACTTATTTGTTAAAATTTATGAGTACTTTTTTTTTTTTTTTGTACTCTTTATTCAAAAATTCAGAAGAAGTAATGACAAACATAGAAGTGTCTTTAAAAATTTAGGATTTGCAGCCAAAAAAGACACAATATTCATTCGTGAAAAATAATCACATTTTTTTTTTTTTTTTTTTGCAAACTCAAATCCTACTATTACAGTTGTATTCATGCAAGTGAGTAGGAAACTTGTTTGAAGACAATAAAATGGATTCGTTAGAACTTTGTGATTTATTTGTTGATTTAAGAGCACATTGGTATTTCCTATCAATTTTACTGTAACTCACAAAATCGCCAAAGAAATTCGCCAAGCAGTTAAATAACCATAATGATTAAATACGAGATTACCCATAAAAACCATAGATAAGTAAAAGGTTTGATTAACACGAAATTTAAAATTGCTAATAATAGTCATATATCCGTACGAGATTTCTGATTTAAAATACCAAAATCACTAAAATCTTACATTCATAACTTTGTGACAATTTTTTTTTTGTTAATTTATTGATAAATCTTGCTAATGCTATAAAAAATATTTCAGTGATCTTAACATATTTTTATATTCATTGTTCTTTATATAAATTAAACTAATTAAAATCTGAGAATTACTGTGATAAAAACGTGTTTGTGGGTGTGAAAATATTATTTTGTTGCGAGGGTGTTATAAAAATTAAAAATTTGAGAATCACTGCGCTAATTAGTTCGAAGTTGTGAATCAAAGCAAAATTAGATATGTTCATAATTTTTTACCATTTTTTCCATATTCACTATGTACTACTACTACTGCTACACCGAACAACATCACTATGCCTAGAGCCGAGTTGCCCCTTTACAGTTTGGGAATGATGTAGGTGAGAAATCTGACTGGGCTTCGTGACGCTCTACAGTCATATGCGACCGGGATCTACGGCTTAAAGTAGATTCCAATCACTACAAACATCCATGGCACCACCGGGACTCGAACCCGAAACCTGTGGCACCCAACATTAAAGCACTAGACACTTGGCCGTCAGGTCCCCTATATTCAATATCAAATTTCATATATTTCTCTTACTAATCCCCCTTGTGCAGGAAAAGCTACATCAGGTCCAGAAGACCCCGTCAAAGGCGACCGGGCCTTGGCTAAGGGTAATTCATGCAGCTTCACTTTAGAGCGGAACCATGAGGTCTGAAGACATACTAAATCTCAAGACAACGCTCTGACGATCATGTTAGACCGGGACCTACGGTTTAAGGTGGATTCTGAACCATTACAAGTATACAAAGTACCTCCGGGTCTCGAACCCAAAACCTGGGGCACCAGAGCGCAAGACATTCGGCCATTCAGGCCCCAAATTTCATATTAATTTCAGTATGAATTCATATCAAGTTAAGGTAAAGCATTAAATACACCTTAATACATTTTAAAAAGAAAAATTTAAAAAGATTTATTTTTAAAGCCAGTTACACAAAAATATCTATTACATTTTATTAATATACAATGATTTAAAAACATCAAAAACAAAAGTACGCTGTACTGCATTTAAAAATTCATAGCTCTGAAATAGACTTTAAAACTTTTTTGCACATAAAATTGATTGCATACAATTCAAATGAATAATTTTATAGAACTTTTTTTAAATATTCACTAAAGAACAATTTGCATTATTACTGACGAAAGTAACTACGTAATTAAGAACGTTTCTAGTCATGTAATAAAATATTTTTCAAAAATATTTGTAGTATCTTATAAATTCAATAAATCAAAGCACACAAGAAGGATTGAAAATCAATTTCTTCATGATGTGTGCCAAATAATTTTACCTGTCTCGATTCTTCTTCTGTTCCATTCATTCAAATGCTATTATAGCTCCAAGTTCTTTGTGCTCTGAAACTAACATTGATTCTTCATGTTTTGCTAATTTTGATTGTTTTTCGTGTTCTAAATCTTCAAGTTGGGAACCTTGAGCTGAATTTTCATGATCTGATGCCATTATGCTATTTAATTCTTTTTCATGATCAAACATTAATTCTTCATAATTTGAACCCACTCCATGGTCTAACAAAATTATTAATTCTTCATATTTTGAAACCTTTTCATATTCCAACACTGTTATTAATTGTTTATGTTCTAAACCTAGATAATTTTCTGAATTTAATTACATGTAATGCTTATTTTAATTTTTCATATTCCAAAATTATTATTAACTTTTTCTGCTTCGAACCTAATTTTTCATATTCTAAACCTTTTTTTTATTTTCCAAACCAGATTCCTTTTCATTTTCCGAACCTAATTCTTCTCTGCGGCGTGCCGAACCAGATTCTTCTCCACGTTCCGAACCAGATTCTTTTCCACGTTCCGAACCAGATTCTTTTCCACGTTCCGAACCAGATTCTTTTCCACGTTCCGAACCAGATTCTGCTCCACGTTCCGAACCTGATTCTGCTCCACGTTCCGAACCTGATTCTTCTCCACGTTCCGAACCTGATTCTGCTCCATGTTCCGAACCTGATTCTGCTCCATGTTCCGAACCTGATTCTGCTCCATGTTCCGAACCTGATTCTGCTCCACGTTCCGAACCAGATTCTTCTGTACGTGAGAAACCCAATTCTTCTTCGTGTGACAAACCCAATTCTTCTGTACGTGAGAAACCCAATTCTTCTTCGTGTGACAAACCCAATTCTTCTCCATGTGACAAACCCAAATCTTCTCCGTGTGACAAACCCAAATCTTCTCCGTGTGACAAACCCAAATCTTCTCCGTGTGACAAACCCAAATCTTCTCCGTGTGACAAACCCAAATCTTCTCCGTGTGACAAACCCAAATCTTCTCCGTGTGACAAACCCAAATATTCATGTTCCGGATGCAATTCTTCTCCATGTTCTGTAACTTTAGGTTCTGATGCTATATTTAAACTTTCTACTAATTTTTTCAAATCTGCATGCTGTTTTCTTAAAATTTGTTGTTGTTTAACTAGTTCTTCGTGTTCCATTTTTAATACTTTTTGCTGCTTCTCTGGTCTTTGGTTCTTCCTACTCCTCTTTTTCTTTGACTGCTTCTTTTGTTTTTCTGCAGACTGTTCTTTTCCCTCATCATCTGCAGCTAAAACAGTCCTTTTAGTGGTAACTAAAACAGTCTGCAAATTATTTTTAAATTGCTCTATTACTTCAGCTGTACTCGCCTTAAACATTTCTAAAACTTGATCAGTAAAATCAGATATTTCAAGATCTGGCTGGATCTCCTTTTTTTCTTGGATCAAAGCTTTACAGCCAGCTTCGCTCTGAGCCATTTTCGTAGAAGCAACAGTTCTTGCAAATTCTTCTAATCTGCCAGAAATTTTATTCAAAATTGAGGTAGATTTCCGTTTGAACTTATCCAAATTTAGTGTAAAAGTTTCAGTTTCAGGTTGAACTTGTAATTGTTCCTCAGTTTGTCCTGTTGAATCTTTCTCAAACGATTCTTTCAACGAAATTGTCTTTTGCAGCTCTGTTTCCAAACTGCGTAAAGTTTTCGAAAGTATCTCCATAATTTTCAGCTCAATCGATTCCAATGTTGGCTTGGAAGGGGATGCTTTGGCGAGTGTTCTAGCTTTTAATTTTGGACCACCTAAATTCTTAACATCACTCGATTCTGATAAACTGACATTACCTGAAGTTGGTGAAGGCAAATCCTCGTTTTCTGTTGCATCACTTGGAATATGACGTCGGCCACGAGGTATAATCCGCTCAGCAGCAGAGTTGGCAGGCCTTTCACAGTAATTTTTCAACTTTTCTTGATATTTAGAGCAGTCTTTCATGATATGTCCCAGATTTTTGCAGTGAAAGCATGCAGGCTGTCTTCCTCTAATGATTATCAGAAACGACATTTTATCAATACTTGCAAAATGAGGAATAGTTTCTTTGCAATTGCCATACATCATAATTAAGCCAAAATACCGGACTTCTTTTGCAATATTACATTTTACTCCTTTGTACTCTTCATTTTTTATGAATAGAACCTGTCCGTACATGCTTAAAAACTCCTTTATTCTCTCGTTAGGTAACGAAGTCGGCAACCAGTGGATGAAACCTCTTATTTCGTCTTGATTCATAGGGTAAATCCAACAAGATCTGCGCTTTATTCTGGTTTTTCCCATGTGAATTAATTGCTCGGACATGTTCCCAGACGACAGCACCATTTCCCACTCATTAGGCCTGGACAAACGACCAAGAGCCACCAAATTTTCCTCGCCAACATATTCTTGCACAAACTCGTCAAAATCGGAGTATTGGTAACCTTTAGAGAACTTGGCAAATTGTATACGAACTGAATTTTTGAAATTCGTTTCAACAACAACTTCGTTTTGCATGTTGTCAAATTAGTTTTCTTTTAAATCTTTTTGCAATTCTTATCCAGTAATAATAGCACAAAAACCAATTGATCTCGATTCAATAAAGAAAACACTTACCTTACAATATTTTAAAATATTGCAGGATTTGAGTGGCCTTGATGGTAAATTTAAGACTTTCTCTGGATTAGCTGCTTTGTTATTCAACTCATAGAAATTCAAACCAGAAGTTTACTGCGTGATTCATTCAAAAGAAAAAAATACAAATTATTCGCTGCCTTCCAATACTTTGAATCAATGTTAAAATTTTGGTTGCCACATTAAAAACAGAAACAGTTATTTATTAAGTAATTTTTATTATGATTCAATAGGAGATCTAAACCGTCATGATGGATAGATCCTTGAGTTACTAAACTGAGGAAGATTATTTCGATAACCCGAGAAGTGATACTGAATCGAAAAATTCCCAGTGTCTTAGTCAGAATTTGCATGCGAATTCCGTACGTTGGAAAATTTGTGTGTGTGTGTGTTTATGGATGTGGGGGAAGAATGCAAACTGTTGGTGGTGGAGAGTGCGGTTTCTGATGAATTGAAATCACAAAAAAATAGACTTTACTTTACTTTTTCCTTCATTTTTTGTGAGGTCTATTCCTAATTCACACCTTGGTAGAATTAATTTCAAATAATTTTGACAGTTGGGGTACAGTTTAGCTTCTAGGTCTAGGTTTCTTCTTCTAAATATGTTATATATTTGACTTTTCAATGTTGGATGACATCAAATTAAAGTTGAGTATCTAAAAATTGCATGATTTAAGGACTTAAAAAAATTAACGCTGCTCTAGTGTAACGTAATTGATTTTATTCGTATGAAACAATTTATAAGAGTTGTCATTTGTTTGCTGGTGTTCTTCTGTTGACTTTTATTGTATTTTACTTTTCCTTTGAAAGTTTGATGGATAAAGGAAGGACTTAGGGTTTGTCAAAAAAATAATAAATAATTTTTTTAATTGCATCGAGGGCTGAGTCGTATGGCCATGCCCCTGTCAGTAGCCCAAAGTGGGCTTCACAAACGAATGCTGTTACTCATTTAGCACTACACAGGGGGCACGTGTAGCTTGAAAATATGCTACGGACGCAAGCAAAATTGCCCCCCCCACAATGCTCTACGATCCTATTAGACCGGCACCCACTGTTTAAAGTGGATTCTGAACCATTACAAACATACATGGCACCGTTGGGACTTGAAACCAAAACTTGAAGTAAGCCCTATAAGTAAATCATATCTAATTGAAAAAATTCGGTTCAAAAAGTGGTGCTGAATTGAAAATTCTCATTATTTACTTCGAATTGATGTCTTGTCTTCGAATTCATAATAAAAATCTAGGATATTTTTCCATCCACAGTAAAGATCCTCCATTGGATTCGAAAAAATGCAAGGAGAATGCTAAACGCAATCCATATTAGTGTTTGCTCCATAATATGTAATGCAAGGAGAATACTAAACGCAATCTATATTAGTGTTTGCTCCAGACTGTGGCATGCAAGGAGAATACTGAACGCAATCCATATTAGTGTTTGCTCCATAATGTGGCATGCAAGGAGAATACTAAACGCAATCCATATTAGTGTTTGCTCCATAATGTGGCATTTCCTTGTGGATATCGTGAATGACGAATATACCAGACACTCTCGATTAATTGCTGAATCTGCTGCACATCTGTCGTTGCAGTAGCGGATGTCGTCAGACAATCCAGTCAAAAAAATTCACCATTTGAGAAATAACAACTTTTCACTTTACCAATAATCGTTCGTTAATTATCAGTTGCAAGATGAAAATAATTTGAAAGTTGTTCCTTTCTCTCTCAACCATCATCATCATCACCATCACTGGAGCAACAGCTCCATGGTGGGCTAAGACCGTCTGCCTGCTAGTAGATTACGAGATGACAGATGTTTTTGAATTGATGTCTTATCTTCGAATTGATAATAAAAATTTAGGACATTTCTCCCTCCACAGTAAAGATCATCCTTTGGATTCGAAAAGATGCAAGGTTTGGTTTTTTGTCTCTCTATGGTCATTTTGTGAACACTTTAGGCTAATTAGATCGGGACCTACAGTTTGAAGTGGATTCCTAAACACTCACAAACATCCATACCACTTCAGGATTCAAACCTGAAGCCTGTGGTACCAAAGTCCAGAGCGCTTGCCGATTAGCCATCAGACCGCTCAATAAGCAGGAAAGACATCAGAGTAGACTACTCACAGATGGTTGGTGTCCGTTTCTCGCTGTCGGACGCTGAAGATTAGTCCCAAAAACAACAGTTGATGCAAAATCGATTACATAAAAGCAATTTTCCATCTAAAAAAAAAAAAAAAAAACTTTTTTTTCTTTCTTTTTCCAAGCAAACAAATTATTATTTTCTATTCTATCCCAATTATACAATATAACTTCTGTATACCTCTTTTCCTCTTTTCTTCCTCCTCTTTTCCTTTTTCCTCTTTTTATTTTATTTATTTTTACCAAAGCTAATTGTGACAATCAACTGCACCCACTGTCCGCTTGTACGCTAAAAAATTATTTTCCACAAACAAATTAGTTGAGGCAAAATAGCAGAATTAATTGAATGTGGCTGCATGTTAACTAGCACATAACATAGCTTATAACATGTATTTATGTTTACATATAACTATTTATTAGTATTATTTTGTTAATATATAACTGTTATATTTATTTTTATTATTATTATTTTTTAATATTTAATGCTTGTTTTTGCACACACGTGCAGATTATTAAATACTTCTCTAAGACATTATCTGGATTTAATGGCGGCCTGATGACCAATTGGCTAGCACTGTGGCGCTCGGTACCACAGATTTCGGGTTCAAATCCCGGAGGTGCCATGATGTTTGTAGGAGTTTGGAATCCACTTTAATCCGTAGGTCCGATCTCATTGACCATAGAGCATTCTCATGTCCCAATCAGACTTCTCATCTACATCATTCCCAAACTGTAAAGGGGCAGTCATCCCTAGCTACAGTGTTGTAGTCATAGTAGTAGTTGTGGTGGTTGTTCGGAATCCACGTTTAACTGTAGGTCCCGGACTAATTAGCCTAAAGTGTGCGCAGAATAACCGTAGAGTTACAAACCAAACCATCTCAGTTTAATGAGGATTTGCCTATAGAAATAGATAACAGAAACTAGTTTTTAAATAAAAAAAAATAATAAAATTGCATTTATTTAAGGTTATATGGAACTATATTTAAATAGCAGAGAACAATTTTAAACAAGATTGATGGCTTATTCTTTCTATAATGAGTTCCTGAACAGATTTACAAGAAAACAATACTTTTATAATTATCACTGAAACAAATCGATTAAAAAAAAAACTATTGCATTCCACAAATAAAGTTACCATCAAAATTATTTAATTATTTTTTTTTTCAATTATTCCCAATAATGCTATTTTTTTAATAGAAACTTTTCATTTACATTTTACACGACTACTTTGACCCACTTTTCTGCTGATGCCACTCTCTAAGTGTGATGACTTTTCACTCTTGAAGATGACTAACCCCACTGGTAATCCACCCCCAGTTCCGAAAAAGGTCGTTTGTACACCCCAGCACCCTTCTTTCTCCCCTCCTCCCCCCAAGCAATGACGATTCCTCTTCTATCTCTCTCTCTCTCCAAAGTTGATTGTTTTTCGAAAATCTTCCTCATCCCGCATTAACAGCTAATTTCTGTGCTCCCGTTTTCGAATGATAGGGGGAGGTCTCCACCCCTCGTGTCCCCTTCCCCCACCGTATTCTGACAGACGACAATCCCAAACGCCAACCTTTCTCTTTCTGGAGATGCTCCCCTCTGCATCAGTTAGCGCATCCACCTATTGACCCCGGGACTTCCTTCCATTCAGAAGCTTGCCTCGCGCATGCGTACGAGCCTCTAAGCAAAGTTGTGAATTAGGTTGCTGGATTTGGCACTTTATCGCCGTTTTGATGCTTTTTGATATTGAAATTTGTAAAATATAGTATCTGGTTATTGCATATTCTTATTTTTTTTTTTTTCTCATTTTTGAAAAATATACTATACAGAGTTTTTTAAAAAGAATGAGAGCGTTGAAAAAGTGTGGTATTTGATTTACACTAATTAAAATGAAGTTCCTAGTAAGTAATGTTTCTTGTAAAATTATTATAATTTTAAAAAATTATTTTTTTGGGATGATGACAGAAATTCCTGTTAGTGTTATTTTTTAAATGATAAACAAAATTCGTTTTAAAATTTCCTTCTGTAAATTGTTGCCTGATGGCCAATTGGATAGCGCTGTGACTTTCGGTGCTTCACATTCGAATCCTGGAGGTGGCGTGGATGTTTGTTAGTGGTTCGGAATCCACGTTAAACTGTAGGTCCCGGTCTAATTACCCTAAAGTGTGCAAGAAATGATGAAACCATATATCGACAAACCAAACGTCTGTAAATTTGTAAAGATAAAATAGTCTTTCCGAATCAATATCTCTAGAAATTAAATAAAAAAAAAATGTACATGATGAGACATTGGAAAAATAAGGAAAATAATAATGTGCCAAATTATATTTTTTGACATTATAAACATGTTAATGAATTCCGTTTTTTGCAGAGTATTCATAGTAAGGTTTTTCAAAAGCATCAATTTGAAGATTTAGTTCCGTATTTTTTTAAATAAATAAGTTTAATGATGGATTAATTTTACTGAGCTGCTCCATAAAATTAATCAATGTAACTTCGCAACATTTGCTCAGTATAATTCGCCGCGTGTGCTCAAGGTTAATTGGCCGCATGTGCTCAATGTAATGCAGCATTTGATCAATCTAACCTGATAGCATTTGTTCAATGTAATTTGACAGCATATTTTTAATATAATGAAGATCTGTCCAATTTAACTGGGTTATGTTTGCTCAATGTAACTTGGCCGCATGTTCTCAATTTAACTTGGTAACATTTGCTCAATATAATTGACGCAATTGCTCAATGTATTGCAAGATTTGATCAATCTAACCTGGCAGCATTTGCTCAATGCAATTTGGCTGCATGTGTTCAATGCAACTTGATCGCATGTCCTCAAGCAACTTGGCCGTATGTGCTGAATGCAACTTGACAACATTTGCTGGATCTAACTTGGCCGCAGGCCACAAAAATAAGTAATTTTATCCCATTTTATATATTTTATATAATATAATATCACAAAATACATAAAATTTAAATTTTCTATTATATATAATAAAAAAATAATATTATAATATATTAAGAAACAAAATAAGCAATTTAATAGGTGATATTTCATAAATTGAATAAATGTTGTTTATTATCTCACTTGGCAGACAGTAACATGTAGACCAAGTCCAAAAACCCGTATGGTCTCATGGAAAGAGGTAAATAGAGAGCATGTTCTGTTGTGATGGAACACCCATAGTAGAAATCTGACCTGGCCCCGTGACGCTTTTAAAGGAGTAGGGTGGTCAGCCCAACGCTCTACAATTATATTAGTTATATCTAGGATTTAAAGTGGATTCTGAACCACTACAGCCATCCATAACGCCGCCGCCACTCGAACTTGAAACCTGTGAAACTGTAAGCCAGAGCACTAGAATAAATGTTGTGCGGCCCCTTTGAATAAATATTTTCGTATTTGATTCAATTTTTATGGAAGATATAGCCAAAAGTGATTAGTGAAATGGTTTCTATTGATTGAGGTTTTTTTTTAATGTTTGCGCTTAAAATTGCTTTTTCCGCAAATATGTGTTAAACAAAGAGGGTGAATATTTTAATGCATTATTTAGCAAAATTCTCACCTATTCGGTTTAGCGTAATTTCAAAATGAGAACATGTTTTTGATGATAAGTATCGTAAAGATTGAAGAAAAACATTATTTACATAGATCTCGTATCTAGATTGACATTGATCTCGTATCTAGAATATTGATGGCAAATTACCTCATGATTCAAACTGGCAATAAAACAGTAAACATTGAACAAAATATTTTTCTAATTTTTAAGGTTTACTTTTTTAATTAAAGTAAAACTGGTTCATGTTTTCTGTTTTAACTTTTCATCGAAATAGGCCTGAATGGCAGAATGACTAGCGCTCTGGCGCTCGGTACCACAGGGTTCGAGTCCCGGCGATGCCATGGATGTCTGTAGTGGTTCGGAATCCGCTTTAAACGGTAGGTCCCGGTCTAATATGATCGTAGAGTGTTGCGGGGGCATTGTTACTCCGCGTCCGTGGCTTATCTTCAAGTTACATGCGCTCTGTGGGTAATGCAAAGTGAGTAACGTCTGTGTAGTGTTTACCTTATGGCATCCAAGAAAAAGCTTTCTAAGTGTTTTGCCAGCTGCATTAGAACGAAAAAAAAAAAAATTTTTTTCATCGAAATCTGAAAATATTTTTTTAAAAATTACCAATTACACATTTTTTTTTTTTTTTTTTTTTTTTTTAAGCCAAATCAACACAGGGTTGCGTGGGCAGCAAGAAAAACATTAGAGGGCCCCGATCGCTAATGCTCTTCTTTCCTGCAGTAAACAATCAAAATGAATGAAAATAAATGAAAAATAAATAAGAATTAAATAATAAAAATACAAAATACGGTACAATTTTTTTAAAATTAATTCTATAGTGTCTCGATTTCGATTATTAAAAAAAAAATACATTTTTTAAAAACATTTTTATAGCTAATTAGTTTTATTTATTTATTTATTTTTTACTCGTTATACACAACTACGCGATTCAGTAGGGAAAATAATCAGAATTCATAGGATTGAAATAATTTTAGTTAGTACAAAAACTATTAATGTTAATATTATTGTACTTAACCAAAATATTAACGTTAAGTACATTAATAATAGAGAGTTTTTGCATACCGTACGTTAGTTACTGTAGGACGTCCGTTAGCCTTTTCTCCCTAGCGCGCATGCTCAGTTTCCTATGAGCATGCGCGCTAGGGAGAAAAGGCTAACGGACGTCCTACGGTAACTAACGTACGGTATGCAAAAACTCTCTATTAACAAATCATGCTCATTTAATTGTAAATTCAAATTCTTTAAGGACTTACCATTTTTGTACCTAGAATGTTTTTGTGATACTACAGCACACCACATCACTGTGCCTAGAGCTGAGTTACCCCTTTACAGTTTGAGAATGATGTGGGTGAAAAGTCTGGCTGTGCTCAGGAACGCTCATATGATACCGTGACCTACGGTTTGAAGTGGATTCCAAACCACTACAAATATCCATGGCACCGCCGGGATTCGAACCCGAAACCTGTGGCACGGAACACCAGAGAGCTAGCCATAGTTTTTCCAATCCGTGGAGCCGGGATTGAACCAACGAGCTATTGATATCAGCTACACACTGCTACAGTCTACAGCTCTGCAAACGGAGTTATTACTGGACAGAAATTATGTCTTTCCATGAATCGATCACGGATATAAACCAACATAATTTAAATAATTTTTTATAATAACAGTTATCAAAACATCATTTTCCTTAAAAAAATTTTTTTTTTTTTCAAATCTTTTTCTAGGTAAAGCATTTTTTTTTTTTTTTTTAGTTTAATGAGAAATTTTTATGTACCTGGCTAGTACTCTTCCTCATATATTTACGTGTAATATTTTTACTTCACAATGAATTAATAATAATTTTCAGACGTAAACCAGTAGAATTTTGAAATATGATTTCATTAAAATCACAGTAAAACCCCTATTGTCTTCGACTTGCAAACGGATTCAATTTACAACGAAATTACAGAGTTTTTCTTATTTTAGTCCGTTGCCTAAGTTGTTTAAAAGTCTAAAATTTTTTTGTTAATTCAAAAGTAATTTTAAACCCTGAATAAGTTGTGAAAGTTAACAATGATTAAAAAAAAATTTAAAAATTGACCATGTGAATATTTAATAAATAAAAGAACTTCCCCAGGTGAGGATCGAACTCACAGCCTCGGCATAACATCGCAAATACTGCCTATAAGTACCGCGCGCTAACCAATTGCGCCACTGGGGATACATGCTTCTTTTATATTAAATGACTATGACATTTATACTTTCACCTGCAACTCTGTAATCAAATATAGTTTTTATTTCGTAAATTGAGTCATTTTGTGAAAGCTTTTAACCAGTTCAATTACTATTATTATTTTACTGGGGATTCGCTTATATTTTCCCCTATTTTTATCTCTGTTACGCATATGAACAGTGATCATTTTAAATTTGTAACGTCTATGTGATAGGGAACACAACTTCCGGGTGTACACGTCGTCTTTATTGATAAATGCAGGAATATTACTGGTGTTTACCTTCTTTATACCAGCGCCTACCAGGAAGTGAAAGGGGCCTGAATGGCCGAGTGGCTAGCGCTTTGGCGCGCGCGGTACCGCAGGTTTCGGGTTCGAGTCCCGGCGGTGCCATGGATGTTTGCAGTGGTTCGGAATCCACTTTAAACCGTAGGTCCTGGTATAACACTATCGTACAGCGTTGTGGAGAGTGACATATTAAAAATAAGGAAAAAACTAACTGTTCATATATATAGTGATTAGGGGATTATAGTCCTTGTTGCTTCCCATCCCCATATACCACTTCATTCATCATCAGGAAGTGAAACATAAAGATAGTAATCAAGATGGGGGGAAGGGGAGTGTAGAATTGGTAATTATACCAATTAAATTTCTGATTTTAATTAAAGTCGTGTTTCCATCAATTAACTGCTCCTAAAATGCTGTTTATAAAAGATAGGCGCGTTGATCAAAAGCCCTTGGTCACTGGAATAGCAAATGCAGTATTGTGTATATTGCAACATGAGAAAGTATACTGCACCCGACTTTTACCATCACAACTGAACGTTGCTCCTCTTCGTGAATAGTTTTTATCTGTACAACAGAATCCCTAGGATGAAAATACATATATCTAACTAATTAGCATCATGACATTTTTTTGTGTATTTTGGTAATGACTTGTGTTAATTGGAAATGATATTACTCAATAGATGTTACTCATTTTTTATATGAAGCTCCACTATGGTCTGGTATTAATATCATCTTTTATAATCTGATAATTAACAATGATGAAGCCGACTGTGGTTGATTGTAGATGGTTGTTGTTGATTGTATGGAAGAATTTTCCATCAACATCATTTAAGAGTTCTTGTTTGAATTTTAAAATTTTGTTGAATAAATTAATTTTGAACATACCGTAAGGCATTGACGAATTGTCTTAATATTTTATTCTGGCATGCTTGTGATTGTTTCATAATGTTGATGGATTTTGTAGCCCAATCTAGGAGACATGTCATAATTTGTCTTATTGCCATTGTAAAAATTACTTTTTTGTTTCTGAGATTTAATATGGAATTTCCGTCAATGATTAGTCCAAACTCCTTTGGCTTTGGATTTATGGCTTCTTTGGTTGTAGTTATTGAGATTTGGTTTTATTTCATTCTGATTAAGTCTGATCCATTGTTAGCTAAAAGAAAAGCTTTCCGGCCCTGAACGGTTGAGTGTCTAGCGCTCTGGAGCTCGGTGCCACAGATTTCGCGTTCGAGTCACGGCGGTGTCATGGATGTTTGTAGTGGTTCAGGATCCACTCTAAGTCGGTGGTCCCGGTCTCATATGACTGTAAGAGTATCACTAAGCCAAGTCAGACTTCTACCTACAGAAGCTCCATCACTATAGAAGCTGCCCTCTTTCCCTCCATCCGTGAGTAGAAAACTCGTGGGATGTCCGTCCCACACTGCAAGACACTGAGGATAGTCACAACAGAAAGGCTTTCTACCTGATTAAAACCAACCACATTAAAATCTGCGCACTAATACATTGTGATGTATAAAAAAAATTCGTTGAAATCAAGTCGAAACTCGAAGCGCATGCTTTTTCGTATTTCCTGCGGCCTGATGGTGAATTGCCTAGCGCTCTGGTCTTCGGTGCCACAGGCTTCAGGTTTAAATCCTCGAGATGGCATGGATGTTTGCTAGTGGTTCGGAATCCCCTTTAAACTGTAGGTTCCAGTCTAAGTAGCCTAAAGTGTGCACTAAATGACCGTAGAGCGACGAATCAAACCAAAACTTCGCATCTCCTGAATCAGTGTATATAAAATACGGCTCTGTCTGTGGTCGGTTTTATATCAAAAGATTTACGATCAACTAAATAACTACTGATAGCTTGATCACAACCGGCTGCAATTGGGCTTATTTTTCGAAATCTAATCGCAATGTGGGAATCGCATAGCGGGAATAAATTAGGCTTAGTTACTATGGATGTGGATTGGATCTTAGTCTGGATGTGGTTTGTTTTGTTCATTTTTGTCATTTGCTTTCTGTTGGGCCTTGTTTATTGGGTTTCGAATCGAGTTCTTACAGGCAATCTAAGACGCGATGACTGTTGCTGCAACGTGAATAAAGCGTCTCTCAGCAGGCTACTTGATAGGATTTTTCCGACTTTTTATCCAATGAAACGCGGGACTATTCATGGCATATCAAATATAAGTATACCAAGACCCATGGATATTCAAAAATGGATACAACATAAATGTATTAATATCTTAACAAATTTTATAAAAAATATATATTATTTTTTTCCACGTCGATTCTTTTTAATACAGAAACCTTCTTTCGAAAGAAAGCAACCAAGCCAAAAAAAGAATATTAAGAGCAACCCAGAAATTTCTCTAATTAATCGAAAAAGCTTGGATGATCAAACTGACCGATAGGCAGTAGGGAGGGGGGTGACTCTTTTTTGGGCCATTTCGTAAAGGTCACTCTCAATGCTGGGGTCTCCCCAGAGAACTCCCCCACCCCCACCACCAACCTAATGCAACTTTTCCGACTGATCCAGCCGACTCATATCCGGGTTTGCCGGAACCCACCGGGAATTCTGTTCGATCTGCTGCAATTAGGTGAAAGTTTCCAACCGATACTTGGGCATGGGGGGTACATCGCTTCCCCCTGCGATGGAGGGATGTTTTTCTGCCCATGAGCCATGTGGTCAATACATGGATGAATATTCACTAAGGAAGGCTTGCAGATGGTGATGGTCAATATATGGATGCAGGTGAAAGTGAGGCTTCAGCAAGCCGCGAAAGAATCCCCAATGTACAGAAGCCATACAGGACTTATACAAGAAATATTAGAATGGAAATTCTTATGCAAATATTGTTATTGTGGCGCTATTTGAATTTGTAATAATATGGTGTGTATGATGTGCTAAGTATGATGCTAAGTATTGAAATCTGAATTAAAGTGGTTTTAATCTAAATTATGCATTTTCTTCATTATTTGCAGAAATATCCCGTTTTGCACAACGCATGCGCAGTATACAAGATATATGAGAACTGTTTTTACAATTTGGGATAGCAAAGTTATGTGTATTGTACTCGGTGTTATGTGTATTGTGCTCGGTGTTATGTGTATTGTAACAGCAACAAGTAAAATTTTATTTGCACACAAAAGGTTTTTTTTTTTAGAATTGTATTTTGTAACTTTATTTGTGAATTGAAATTTAATCAAAATTTACTTATACATTTTAAATAAGTTCTATTTACGACTAACAACTAAAAGTTAAAATATTTAACGCGAACACTGTTAGTCGCTCCTGAAATATCTAAATGAAAATCCAACCTTTTAAAGCATTTTATTTTAGAGCAGGAATATAATGAGTATTTAACTTTAACAGATTTGGTGCCAAAGCTACCCAGTGAATGGTGCGTTGACCTACCGAAGTAAAGGAACTTGGTCGGTACTTGGGATATTGGTTAAAAATTGAGGTGGTAAAACGTGCTTACATTTAACGGACCCTTTGTGATGAACTTTGAATAACTCTGAATTTACTACATAACAACCCTTTTAATAGCATATGGCCTCATATGGAAGCAACTTATTGTTTATCAGTGTTGTAAAGACAATGAAAATATATATATCTATATAACTATTCATGAACTATATATTTTCCTTTGTTTTATGACCACTTATTTCACTATATATTTATTTCTCTTAGAAAAATTTAAAAAATAATTCAGCCTTTAAAAAAAGTTCTTTTCGATGCATCACCATTAAATAGATGGTTTTATATCTCCCGGTGACAACTTATCTCTGACGATCATTTTTTTACCGAGCCATTCTTCAAATAACTTATCCCTTTTATTTGCACTTACTAGGAATTTTTTGTATTTGCTAGGAATATATATATATATATTTTTTTTTTTGAGGATTGCTTTTTGTAACTTTATTTGTGAATTGGAACCTAATCTAAAGTTACTTATATATTTTAAATAAATTTTAATTACAATTCACAACTAAAAGTTAAGACATTTAATTCAAGCACTGTTAGTCGCTCCTGAATTATCTAAATGAATATCCAATCTTTTCAGATAAATCAGAGCTCTAGAGAATTCTTTTAGAGCTGGAACATAATGTGTATTTCATTTTAACAGATTTGGTGCCAAAGCTGCCTGGTGAATTGCAAATTTTGGTAAAGAATTAAGGGAACCCTGTCGGTCTTTGGGATATTGGTTAAAAATTAAGATGTCAAAATGCACTTAAATTTAACAGATCCCCTGTGATACACTTTTAATAACTCTGAATTTGCAAAATAACTGCCGTTTAGAAAGCATATGGCCTCAGGTTAAAATACCCAACATTTGAAAGCAACTCAATGGTTGTCAACTCAATTTATATAGCCCTGCATGAACTGTAAAATTTTAAAGAAATAACTCAGTTTTAAAAATAAAGAACTTTTCGATGCATCACCATTAAATAGATGATTTTATACCTCCGTGTAGCAACTTATCCGTAACGATCTTTTTATACTGTGACATCCTTCAACTGACTTATCACTTTTATTTGTACTTACTATTAATTTTTTTCTTAAAATTACTTTCTCTCCCTCTGTCAGAAAAACCAATGCTCCGTTTTTTTATCCTCTGTGAAATTTATTTCAAAAAAATCTGTCAGAAGTTCCTCTCTGTTGTTTTCAAATGCCAGAACGTTGACGAATTTACTATTGAAAAGGCAAGCATACAGCAAATTCAGCAATATTCAACATTATTATATTACCCTCATCTTTTGCTACCACAATTTCAAGTGCCTGACATTTGAGGGATTACTTCTACACCCTCTCGTGACTATTAGAAGAACTTTTCATCTGCTGTATTTTTTGTGACAATCCACGACATGCTGAACATTTAAAAATTAATCAGATCATTATCGAAAATAGCTGTTCAGCTCTTCTGGCTACCTGCTTCATTTGTTTGGTGAGGACTTCGACAATTGTCTTTCATCAACATCCACCATCAATTATCAGTGGTGATCCACAATCTACGTAATCTACGTAACAATCCTTATTCCACGTAATTGTTTCATTTAACCATTACACTCGCCTTATGAAAGTGTGGAAGCATATGATAATATTTGCAGTTTCGAAAAAGAGCTCGATAGTCAGTAGTCAGACACCCAGCTAATATAGCAGTCAGATATAACTCTATACACAGTAGTCTAGTAGTCAGTCTTAGTCTTACTAGTCTTTACAATGCCATAGTGCTCCGAGAAAAGAATGAAAGAAAAAATATTGCGTCATATCCCGTTAGTGGAAAATAACCTGTAATAGAAACCGGAACTGTGGCAATTTCATATGACATGGTGTTTACATAGGAAAGTCCTCAAGATGACTATCATGCCTAGCGGAGCATTCATGTTCGCAATATACAATGGTTAATTACGACCTAGTGTCTACAAAAGTAAAAGCATCAGGGAGATGAGCAATTGAGGCTCATTTTTTAATAATTGGAACAAGGATTGGATATATCGATTTCTTCAAATGTCCCTCATAGAGAAAAAAATAATCACATTTAGAGATAGTGGCAGGACTATTTTCCAACTTTCTATGGCACTAACGTCGTGATGATGCCATAATGGATAGCGAGAGGTATACTCCCACACAGTTTACAATGCATTGCCACTACATTGATCATAACTATAGTACATATACACTGAAGTGACAAAAGTCATGGGATAGCAATATGCAAATTTTCAGATGGCAGTAGCATCGCGTAGAACAGGTATAAATGCGCAGTGCTTTCACAGAGCTTTCATTTCTGTTCAAGTTATTCATGTGAAGAGGTTTTGACGTGATGATGACCGCACGACGGGAATTAACAGACTTTGAACGCGGAATGTTAGTTAGAGCTAGACGCATGGGTCATGCCATTTCGGAAATCGTTAGGGAATTCAACATTCCCAGATCCACTGTGTCAAGAGTGTGCCGAGAGTATGAAATTTCAGGCATAACATCCCACCATGGAGAGCGCAGTGGTCGACCGCCTGCACTTAACGACCGAGACCGGCGAAGTCTGCAAAGAGTCGTAAATTCTAACAGGCAAGCAACACTGCGTCAAATAACCGCAGAAATCAATGTGGGACATACAAGGGACTTGTCTGTTAGAACTGTGCGGAGAAATTTGGCTTTCTTGGGCTATTCCAGCAGAAGACCGACTCGAGTGCCTTTACTGACAGAACGACATAGCTTGCAGCGACTCTCGTGGGCCCGTGAGCATATCGGTTGGTCCCTAGATGAATGGAGAGTTCAGTTGGTAAGAGCTGATGGTAGGGTTCGAGTGTGGCGCGGACCCCACGAAGCCATGAACCCAAACTGTCAGCAAGGCACTGTTGAAGCTGGTGGTGGCTCCGTAATGCTGTGGGCTGTTTTTTTTCATGGCATGGACTTGGTCCTCTGGTGCGACTGGACCGAACATTGACTGGAAATGCTTATGTTCAGCTACTTGGAGATCACTTGCAGCCATTCATGGACTTCATGTACCCAAACAACGATGGGATTTTTATGGATGACAATGCGCCATGTCACCGGGCCACAACTGTTCGCGATTGGTTTGAAGAACATTCTGGACAATTCCAACGAATGATCTGGCCACCTAGATCGCCCGACATGAATCCCATCGAGCATTTATGGTACATCATCGAGAGGTCTGTTCGTGCCCAAAATCCTGCACCATCAACGCTTTCACAATTATGGACGTCTATCGAGACAGCATGGCTCAATATTCCTGCAGAAGACTTCCAACGACTTGTTGAGTCCATGCCACGTCGAGTTGCTGCACTTCGCCGGGCGAAAGGAGGGCCGACACGATATTAAGAGGTATCCCATGACTTTTGTCACTTCAGTGTATATAAATATCGTGCAAGCATACAGCCAACACAACATTAACAAACCCCATTATTATACAAGCCCCATATTTTACGAAAACAATTTCAAGGGCATGACATTTGATGAATTATCTCCTCTTCTTCTCGGCTGCCTGATGATTAATTGGCTAATGCTCTGGTCTTTGGTATTACAGGCTTCAGTTTCGAATTCTGGTGGTGGCATGGATGTTTGTTACTAGTTCGGAATCCGCTTTAAGCCGTCGGTCCCTGTCTCATATGACTGTAAAGCGTCAAAGAGCCCAGTCAGGCTTCTCCTCCACACCATTCCTAAACTGTATAAGGGCAACTCAGCTCTAGGCACAGTGATGTGATATGGTATAGTAGTAGTAGTAGTTCTGAATTCACGTTAAGCTGTAAGCCCCGGTCTAATTATCCTAAAGTGTGCATAGAATAGCAGTAAAACGACAAACCAAACCTCATCTTTTCACGACTGTTAAACATCGGTTGCATTTTTGTCGACAATCCAGGGTATGATTACATGTTGGGCACTTAAAAAAACAATCGGAGCAATATCGAAAAAAATTATTTAACATTTCAGGCTGTATGGTTCATTTCTTCAGTGGAAACCTACACAATTTCCTATTCACGAATCTGAATACATTATTACTACGCAAAGATTAACGTTAGTTTCAAGAAACACTAGCCCAGTGACGGCTTTTGCATAACAGACGAACACCTATCGTCCACCTCTTATTGAACTCTTCCCGTATGCCTTCGATATACAATTTTTAATTATATTTATATTCATTTTTGTACGTTTTTCAGTTTCATGTGATTTCAATAAAGCTTATTAACCACGCACAGGATATTACGTCAAACTTTTCTCATTGGCACCAGCTTCGAAAACAATGCATTGCTAAAATAGAGTTCTTTCGTCGATTTTTATGCATTCCGATTGAAATTCTCACCGTGCACAGCTTATGCGGTATTGATCGAATATCCTATGCATTAAATTTAACCTTGTTAATCGTATTACACTGAAGTGACAAAAGTCATGGGATAGCAATATGCAAACTTTCAGATGGCAGTAGCATCGCGTAGAACAGGTATAAATGCGCAGTGCTTTCGCAGAGCTTTCATTTCTGTTCAAGTTATTCATGTAAAGAGGTTTTGACGTGATGATGACAGCACGACGGGAATTAACAGACTTTGAACGCGGAATGTTAGTTGGAGCTAGACGCATGGGTCATGCCATTTCGGAAATCGTTAGGGAATTCAACATTCCCAGATCCACTGTGTCAAGAGTGTGCCGAGAGTATGAAATTTCAGGCATAACGTCCCACCATGGAGAGCGCAGTGGTCGACCGCCTGCACTTAACGACCGAGACCGGCGAAGTCTGCAAAGAGTCGTAAATTCTAACAGGCAAGCAACACTGCGTCAAATAACCGCAGAAATCAATGTGGGACATACAAGGGACTTGTCTGTTAGAACTGTGCGGAGAAATTTGGCTTTCTTGGGCTATTCCAGCAGAAGACCGACTCGAGTGCCTTTACTGACAGAACGACATAGCTTGCAGCGACTCTCGTGGGCCCGTGAGCATATCGGTGGGTCCCTAGATGAATGGAGAGTTCAGTTGGTAAGAGCTGATGGTAGGGATCGAGTGTGGCGCGGACCCCACGAAGCCATGAACCCAAACGGTCAGCAAGGCACTGTTGAAGCTGGTGGTGGCTCCGTAATGCTGTGGGCTGTTTTTTTTCATGGCATGGACTTGGTCCTCTGGTGCGACTGGACCGAACATTGACTGTAAATGCTTATGTTCAGCTACTTGGAGATCACTTGCAGCCATTCATGGACTTCATGTACCCAAACAACGATGGGGTTTTTATGGATGACAATGCGCCATGTCACCGGGCCACAATTGTTCGCGATTGGTTTGAAGAACATTCTGGACAATTCCAACGAATGATCTGGCCACCTAGATCGCCCGACATGAATCCCATCGAGCATTTATGGTACATCATCGAGAGGTCTGTTCGTGCCCAAAATCCTGCACCATCAACGCTTTCACAATTATGGACGTCTATCGAGACAGCATGGCTCAATATTCCTGCAGAAGACTTCCAACGACTTGTTGAGTCCATGCCACGTCGAGTTGCTGCACTTCGCCGGGCAAAAGGAAGGCCGACACGATATTAAGAGGTATCCCATGACTTTTGTCACTTCAGTGTATATCATTGGCTACGTGCAAGTTATGCAGTAGTACAAGATGTTCTAATAACATGAATCAACTAAATTGTAAATAAATCAAGAAATAGTAATGCACATTAATTTCCTTGAATGACTATAGGTACTACTAGTAATATTTTGTAATCTTTTTAAGAAGGTTTATCAATTCACATTTAGTAAAAATTTATTAAAGTATTGTTTAAAGATCAAAGGTTTAAGCAATATAAAACATGGGAAATCAAATTGATGATTATTTTTTAGAAAATTTACCCACAGAAATATCTCTTGGCCTGATGGCCGAGTGGCTAGCGTTCTGGACTCGATACTACAGGTTTCGAGTCCAGCGGTGCCATGGATGTTTGTAGTGGTTCGGAATCCCTTTAAACCGTAGCTCCCACTCTTATAGGGTCGCAGAGCTTTGTGGGGGTAATATTATTCGCGTCGTAGCATATCTTCAAGCTACACGAGCCCTCTAGGGAGTGCTAAATGAGTAACAGCGGTGCACCCTTTGCTTATAGCATAAACATTAACTGTCTCTATATTGCCAGTTGCAGTAGAATAACAACATGTTTCTCTTTTTTTCCTTTATTGATTTTTTTTATTGTATGTAAAAAAAAAATTCTATAGAGAATATAATTTTTTCGTTATTTAGATTTGAGTTATAATTTGTCTTTTTCAAATTTGTTAAAATTAAAAAGACAAATAAGAAGTAAACTTAATTTGTCACCCACATTTGCGTTAATTTGCAGGAACTGAAGCAGCTTTTCACTCTCGTAACTCCTCAAACACTTGCTAATGCATGCCATAAAATTGAGTATCGCTTGAGCATATTGCTGGCAACCAAGGGAAATTAAATGTTAATTTATTAATGGAGTGAGATTGTAAGATAGTCAATATATATTATTTCTATCTCTTCTTGTTTTTATTTTCTTACATCTTTTTGTAATGTGAGAAATAATTCCTGCGAGTTATACATTGTTACATGTTTGAAAAGCAAATATGAGGAAAGAAGTATAACTCGAATACCAAACGAACGTTGCTATTTAATCTATATATATATATATATATATATATACATAAAATATAATGGAGAAATCTTTTACCATTAACTGATAGCGTAGCCTATAAAGGACTGTAAACTAAATATTAATGTAAATATACATTCAACCATGTGCCATATAAGACGAATGGGTGAAACGGTCGTAACATAGCAGGTGGTCAAAGCGATGACGTAACTCAATCGTGATAATAAAGTTATTATTTTTGGGCGGTAATCACTGAACCATAAAATGGGTGAAAGATACTTACTATTTTAGATCAAAGTGGTAATTTTGCTAATGCATATCTCATGTGATGTATAAAGGTGAAAAGGGGCTTTCTTAGTAATTGGTGGAGAGATCTAGCCATTGGTTTATGCACTATTAATGAATTCGTAAGCCATTGAAAATAAGATGGTGTACGCTATTGTAACGCTACGGAATACGCTATTGGAATTTCGATATTATTAAGGTTAGTTAAATATAATTTTAACACCTCATTTGTGTTAAAATTATTTATCACGAATTAATTACTATTGTTATAAGATTATTTCCTAAATATGCAAATAATTGTTTAAATTAATGTTGTTAATTGTTAATTGTTTAATGTAAATAATTGTTAAGTTTTAAAGTTAAAACATTTCCAGGTCTCTTTTTGATTTTGTAAATGTCATAGCGAGATACAAAATTTAGATGTAAGCTAGTTATGAAATTAACATTGCTACAAAACATCATTAAAAGTATTGATAGAATAATAATTCGACTTTCTAAAAAACTAATTAATATTGTAAAAACTAACCACAATGCAAATTTACTCGAAATATTTAAGTACTGAATTTAATATTTGTCTCAAATAAAATCTTATTTTTAACGAGTAAGTTTCTCACTTGCATTTTTTTACATTCATACACATTTTATTTTCTTGTAATAGGATACTACTATAGAAAAGGGAAGCTTCCCACAAAAAAGATATTTCTCCAAAGGTTAAGTCAGGGAGACAATCGGTTTGGTTTGGTTTGCTGCTCTACGGTCATCTTGTGCACATGAGGGCTAAACAGACCAGTACCAGCAGTTTAAAGGGGAAAACATTGTTGAAAGACTCGTAAGAGGCTGTTGCCAATTTTAGATTAAGTACTGGACACGATTACCTTGCCGAACATCTGAACAGGGGTTGTGAACTCTGATATATGTGTTTTAAATAATTTGAGTACTCTTTACTGGAGGATGAGAGAAAACATATCCTTCTAGCTTTTTAAATTTTTATCCTTAGAACATTTAACTTGCTTTTAACTGTTTTTAAGGCCTTGTGGTCGTTTTTGTTTAGAATGTCTGGTCTTTCCCCTTTGTAATTTTGATTTGTTTTTGTTCTATTTGTTTCTACGGTAGGTGGTCAAATTTGTTTGGATTGCATTCTAATAAAGCCATAGGTAACAACAACATTTTTGCATGCCTTTAAAGTATAATGAAGAAGTTATTTATAATGTTGTACATTAATATTAATATGTATAACAATATCTACTTCTGCAGTTAATTTTAATGCAGTTAAAATACAGTTGACTTTTAATTGATAAAATTACATTATTTAACTATTTGTATAAAAATAAAATGGGATTTGAAATTCTGACAGCCTAAGTATCACACTTCTGTATTTGTATATCCCTGTTCATGTCCTTGTTATATTAATCATGATTTACTATTGGTAAATAGTAACTGACATACCATTTACGAAGAATCAGTGAAGTTATAAATCTCCATAGCTCCTCCTCAGCAAAAGTGATATAAATTTTAAATGTGTTTGCTCAGTTAAGTAAAAAAAATAAAATAATATAATTAATCAAAGGGACAAAAGAGAAAATAATTTAAATTGAAAAATAAGCAAAATAAATTCGACCCAATTAAGGATCATTTGTAGAAACCATAAAAAGTTAAGAAGAAAGACCTTGAAATATCTCCTTACCAGGCATTGCGAAGTTACAGATATGTTTTTCTAAAGACGGCAATAATTTAAACTGCAGTTAATCCTTAGAAATCGTACAACTACAATTAATTTAAAGAGTTAAAATAGCTATTTGGTTACAGTTTGTCGGCATATATAACACAGAATAAAGGTTTGTCTGTGCTATTATATTTGGGTGAGAAGAAAAATCAAAAGCCATTTGAACTTTTCTCATACTTTCTTTGGAAGCTTGAAGCACTGCCTTTTGCTAACTAATATTTCTTGTTAACTAATTGTTGATCTTAACTGTTAAAGTCTCCTTTGTTTTATTTGGAATCATAAAGTATCGCTCTTCTGTCAATGTGAGCCAGGAAAGGCCAATTATATATTTTTTCTTGTTTGAAATCATGTCAGGTGAAGAAAGTCATCGTAGACTTACAGCACGATTCGTGGAAATGCGCTCTACCTTGTAGAATGGATTGAGAAGTTTCAAAATGACTGTTTTGGCAAGAAACAAGAAGATCATCAACATCTACAAATGATAGGAAGATTCAGAAAGCTCAAGAAAAAATTCTCTCAACAAGTGAGTAGTTGTTACCAAAGTGCACAATCTCTGAAAAAAAATGTAATGAAATATACCAACATGTAGAGATTGGGTAAAATGGATCGAAAAACAAGGAGACTATGAAGAAAAATGATGTACTAGTTCAAATTGTTGTAATATTAAAGAAGCAAAAGTATGAATATTTTTTATTTACCCTTATATACAAGTGTTACCTCTTTGTTACCAGATTTGCTACTATATTAAAGATTAGCCAGCCACGCTTAACCTTATCCATCAAGAACTTATTTTTAACGATCACAAGCTTATTTTTTTCAAAAACTTATTTCTAAATGAGTAATCTCCATTCACCGATGGAAAAACTTTTGCTTTTACGTTCAATTTGAGTTGAATTAAAATGGTTTCAAAGTTTCCTGTTTGTTACCAAATATATTATAGCTTAAACCTTTGACATGCCTAAACATTGCCGTTATATACAAAAAAATTTCTTGTAATTTGTTTTCCGTATAGTAAAATAGAACTTACGAATAGAAATAGAAGAACCAAAATGCTCTTAATATATTACGCAGGAATATCAGGGTTGTTGTTCACCATCGTGAATCTATGGAAAGATTCATTTGATTAGTTTGAAATATAGTAAAGCTGTAAACATTCTTTTGAAGTGCCATTTCGTATAGAGAATCAACGGGACAATAACCACCACAGTTTAATTGGGAATGAGTTAAAATGTATGTTTAATTTTTGTTAAAATGGTTAGCAATTTGTCCATGATAAACATAAGTAAGAATCATATTTAAATTCTACACTAGCTAATATAATTTGTTTTTCATGCATCTCAGTGTCACCCCTGTGAGTTCTCATTTCACATTCTTGTACCCAGATTGCCTTCACAAGCCCACCCATGATCAAGAACTTATTCTTAACACACTCTAAACGAGTAACACAGCAGTCTCTCAAGCTGCAAATCCACCATCATAAATCTGAGGAACATCACCTATCCAAACATCCAAGAACAAGTTTCTGTCATTTGTGAAAGGGGTTGAAAAATTTCCAGTTATCAGAAAAATGCCAGGCAGGCACGCAGTAAATTCTAAAAAGCACAGGTGTGTCTTCTTCTGTAATCCATAATTTTTTTTTCCTCCTCCTGTCTCAAACTGTCGTCCTGCGAGGAATTTCTTGCAAAGAAGAGGAGGGGTGGATGACAAAGTGCTCATTTTCCGTCCCAAGATAAAAACGTTGTTATTATCTCCTGTGAGGATGAGTCGTTTTTCACTTGGAAAAGGTAACATGCCCTCCCATTGACAGCAACGGGGAGGGAGGGAAGACCCTGTGACAGGTATTTCAACTTTGCGGGTTGACCACATGTTTAGACGCTATAATGAATGCGTTTAAGTGGGTTGAGGATGGCCTGTAATTGGACGTGATTATGTTATGGGTTACGGTCTTTGCGAAAAGGAATTTTTCTGAGGATGTCCTTTTGTGGTCGCTTTTGCAGCTTGGTGACAAAAGGGTTGAGACTCCCAAGTGGGTGGGTCTTGAACAAACTGCAGGTTGTTTTTTTTTTTTTTTTTTTTTTTTTTTTTTTCTTTTTTATAAAGTCGTTAGTGGTTCGGGTTTCGAAGTAAACAGGAAAGAATTTAGTGAGTAATAAATTAAATTCCTTAAATAAGTGACTCTGAAATAGTGATGCATAAAGTTCCTTTCCTTACAAATTAAAATTAAAATGTAAGGCTGCTATAAAATGAAGAAAAATAATAAAGACGAACTTTTAACTTTTGGAATTTTTCAAAATGACTCATAGATGTAATTATCCTGAATTTAAGAATGACTCATAGCTTCTATTATCATGAATTTCAGACTTATCAATAATTATTCTCTAAATGTTAAGGAATTTCTAATTTGAAATCAGAAAATATTCAGTGCCTAAAATATTTCACGGTAATACTTTCTTAAAGATATGAACAGTGTTGCTTAATAAATTAAATAATTATAATGCGTACTGAACTATCAAATTCCTTAAATAAGTGATTCTCAAATAGTAAGAAGTGAATCCCTCTTTTTTTTTTTTTTTTTTTTTTTTTTTTTTTTTTTTACAATTAAAAATTTAAATTTAAGTCTGTTAGAAAATGCGGGAAAAATAATTAAGGCGAACTTTTGATGATTAATTATGATGAATAACAAAATAACTCATAGATTTAATTATCCTGAATTTAGGAATGACTTAGAAATACATAAATGTTTTTAATAGTCGAGATTAATATTCAAATAATAATGTAAAAAATTTGTTTTATGAAAATATTTTAAATTGTACAAATAATAATTTATTATGATGAAATGGTTGAAAAGAACAGTACACTAGAACATAATAAATTCGCTATTGAATCATCTCATTATATTTTATGATATCTCTCTTATATTAGTTTAACACATTTTTGATATGTTTATTAATATTAGTCAATTGGATTCTATTATAAAGTTCCAAGAAATATTGGATACATTATAAAAATGATTAAAAAAAAAAAAAAAAAAAAAAAAAGCTAAAATGTATTTACTACCTTACAATGTAACTAAAAAGTTAATAAATTTTGATACGAGATACTCTGGTTACTCACAGTATGTCAAAGTAATACTCGATTACCTACCATGTATTAGCAAAAATCTGAGAAGTTAATAGAGTTCTAAATATATACTCCCAAAATTCAACTTTTTTTTTCTTTTAGGGTTATGGTTATGGTAATGTCTCAGATTCCTTGTACAAAATTGCAGGATCAGAATCAGAATCAATACGTTTCAGCTATTTATATGTAATCAGTAAATCAGTTTTAGTTCCTTAGCCATTTTATTTTCTATTTTAGTCCCAGACATTTTATTTATACATCTTTTCTGTGTTAGTTTGTTGAGTTTTTTTTACAGAATTTTGTAATTTATTCAGTAATTCTGTAACGCCTTACATGTAACAAATTATATGACCTCAAATAGCATATTCAAATAAAAAAATTTTTAGGAAATGATAGGTAACTGATAAATCACGACACAATTAATAATTATAATGTGAGATAATTGACAAAAAAAAAATTGACCCAACTCGTAGCCCAATGATTTGTATAACAATGGATCATGTGCAGGAGGGATTGATTCAAATCATCTGAAGACGGTCGCTTAAGTCACTACTTTCAGAAACTATAAGGTTCGATGACAATTGCAACAACATGTGTTAGCGTCTAGAATTGATAACCTGCATAGTGAGTGTCTACGGGATTTTCTCCAATCCACATGTTAATGTAGGAAGAACGCCTTAAAAGTCTTCTCTGAAGGCAATGTCCTAATCGCAAAGCCCATTGGGAATTGTATTCTTGATATGTATAAATGGGGAACATAAGACCCATCAGTTTCGAATCTTCTGGAGACGGTCGTTGTAGTCACTGCTTTCAAAAACGAAGAGATTCGATTTCAATTGCAACAACACGTATTAGTGCCTCGAACTGATAAGCGGCATGGTGATAGTTTAACAGATTTCCTCCCATACCATGCCATAATCCAGGCAGCACCCTTTAAAATGTCCTCTATGAAGAGACAATGTCCTAATCTTAAAGACCGTCGGTGGATTATTCTTGATGTGCATAAATTGGGAACATAAGACCCACCAATGTGCCGCAATAAATAATTTTTTTCTTCTTTTCCCTGTTGGTCGGGTCGATAGCAACATGTTAAACCAAGTCCATGAACCCTTGAGATCTCATGGAAGGAGAGGGGGCAGCTTTTGTTGTGATGAAGCACCCGTAGGTACAAGTCTGACTTGGCTCCGCGACGTTGAAGGAGGGCAGTGCCTTCTGGGAGGACTTTTAAGGGGAATTATCCCGCATTTGAAAAATCGTATGATGGAAAACCGGAACACTCCTACCAAGTAGTCCGCCTCACGTGGCAAAATGTTGAACATAACGGACGCCATCGATTGGTTTAGTTTGTCGCTATACGATCATTTTGTGCACACTTTAAACTAATTAGACCTGGACTTACAGTTTAAACTGGATTCCAAACCACTCACATCCATGCCACCTCCAGGATTCGAACCTGAAGCCTGTGGTAGCAGAGGCCAGAAAGCTAGCCAATTGGCCGTCAGGCCATGAACGCCATCGAGTCACCTCGTTCTTTGCAGTAGTGTCTACAACAAAGTTGCCAGCAGATGGAACATCAGTTCCTAACACTCACCAGACGGCGCACGTTGGCACTGAGCCGCAAGTCGAGCAATAAAAAACGGAAACGGGATCGAATTAATCGCATTTAAAGAGGATGTGTTAAATCGTGGCTTAATATCAATCACACAATTTGTGAGAAAACATCATTGTAGATGTTTATTTATTTTTTTATCTAAAATTTCTAAAAATAAAATTACCTTTGTCGTTTCTATTTCTGGATTATTCTTCTAAATTAGAAGACAAAATAAGCCTGCAATATCCGGAAATTCTAACAAGCTCAATATTTAAATTCTTGAGATTTCAGTAAAACTCCAGCAAAATAAATTTAACTAATAGAGGCACGAATAAAAAGTTTTTTTTTTTAAAAAATAAAATAATGTATAAACGTTGTTATATTAAAAAAAGATGACAAAAAGGCAAAATATTAGTACTTTAAATTCATATTTTCTAGAACTTTTGCAATTTTCTTTATTTCAGTATCCTGAAAATGGGATGCAATTTTCTTAATAATATCAGAAAATGTAATCCATGTATTCAAATTTCAGAAGTTTGCTAATCATAAACAAAAAATATAACAGAATGAATAATTCATATTCAAAAATATTGAAAATTCTTAAATTATTTTTACGGTTAAGTTTTCAAAAGGCAAATCATTATAGACAGAATTATAAACTAATATTAACTGCACATTCATTATATAATAGAATAACGCTTTTTTTGTAGATTTAAATTTATTTAGAACTTCTTAATGGAAATTGAGAAATAAATGAGTTAAAAAAAAGTAGAAAGTCTTAAAGAAAAATATAAAGAAATAGAAGTTTCTAAATAAATTTACAAAACTAATTTTTCTTTCTTTGGTATAAATAAAAAAAAAAAAAAAAAATGTTACAATATTTTTTTTTCTTTTTGAGAAATATGTGGTATTTAATTTGCATTAAATAAGTTTTCAAATAAGATATTATTTTAAAATGGATAAATGCTTTAAAAATGTCATATTTTCCTTCAAATTTAGTTTTTTTCTTATCAACTAATATATTCCATATTTTCGAAAAAGTCACGAAGAATAAATGCAGCGTGAGCTGGCGCATTCAGTGTTTTCGGTACCAATCAAGATTTGATGCGTTTGAGGCCAAAACATCTTACAAAATGAAATTTTAAAATTCCAACATCATCGGCAAGGTCTCTAAATGTAAATCGACAGTTTCCAAGTACCAAATCTTTAATTTTTTGGACGTGAGCTTCGTCGGTTGAGGTTGATGGTCGACCAGAGGGCTCTTTGCCTTCGTGTTCTCTGCCTTCTTTGAACAGTTTATACCACTTCTAAACATTTCTTTCCAATATAGGAATGCAACATTCTATACGTTTCTGCAAACAAAATTGAACGCAAGTTCTTTGCTCAATTCATTCAGACATTTCAAAAATAGCCGGAATCAGCTTTAGCATTTCACAAAGCCAAGCATAACTCAAACACTAATAAATATTTTGACGACAAATTTCACACAGATGTCAAGGACAGTGCCAACAACCTAAAAAAACAAAAAAACAAATTGAAATACCATATGCCCGGGAAATTTAAATTGAAAATTGGTCTTACTTTTTGGACACAGTAGTATATATATATATATATATATATGGCGACTCATGGCTGGCTGATGGTCAAATAATGGCTTTGACCTTCGGTCGGTACCTCAGGTTTCAGGTTCGTATTCTAGGGGTGGCATGGATGTGTTAGCCGTGTCAGGATGTAATACCAATCTCTCTTTCTATTTATATTAGTTTATTTACAATACTTTACACGTACAATAATTTGATACACTTGGCACCCTGTGCCTCTTATACAATATAAACTCTACTTACAATATAAATATTTAATTCCTATATCCTGTATTTCTAGCTCGGATGCTCCTAGCGTTCTCCTCGTAGTCTCAAGATCTAGCCGCATGAACTTACCACACTGGGCCACACAGTTAAGGGCCCAGTTACTGGTCACAGTCGCGACCTCTCGCGGCTATTATAATAATTAAACCTTACAGATGTTTGTTAGGGATTCGGAATACGTGTTGAACTGTAGGACCTGGTCTAACTGGCCTAAAGTATGCAAAAATGATGATAGAGCGACAAACCAAATAGACAAAAACAAAAAGGACGCATGCTCGGAGCCTCCGTCAACTAATTTGTGACATTTGAAGACTGTATTATTTACAACGTTCGACATTTAATTATTTATTAACATTTATGACGTTTGTCATTTAATTATTTACCACCTAACATTTGGGATTTTTTTGCGCTCTGGCGCTCGGTCCATACAATGTTTGTAGTGGTTCTTTTTTCTCCTTATAAAGAAAAAAGTCAGGCTTCTATTTTATGAATCATGTTTTGGGCTTGGCCAGCCAAGTAGGATAAGAAACAACAAAACAACAACACTAACATTTATTTTTATACAACTTTTTTTTATAAAGAATTGTTTTTTTTTATGACGTTTTTATGTTTTTTATTTTATGATTTTTTATGACGTTTGAGACAACGTTCGTGTTGTCTCGTATTGACAATCGAATATCTAAAGAGTTGTTTCCGGATCTTGTTCCATACTGTAAAAAAATATGCAGCAGCTATTTTTCAAAAATGAATTGTATCCATCTATCGGTCAACGGACTAGCATAACATGTCCCTAGACTCTATTACTGACATTTAGGAGAAAATCGTTAATATTGCTAGAAAATTATCTCTTCAAATAAATATTTTTGATGCTGAAAAATTAGCCGTCTGGAAGAAAGTGAACTGGTTGATCTCACTTCATAAATTTTCATGATAAAAGAGATGTAGAACAAGAAAGATAATTATACCAAAAATTAAAAATAAAACTGAAAAATATTAACTGAAGAATTTTCACAGCTAAATTGAGTAATAACTATTCACTTAATGTAGATATAATAAATGTTTCCATTTAATGAATTTCCCAATGAATAGCTCTTGTGAAAAGTGTTATATTTTGAGACTAATTTTTACTCACAGACTTGTATTAACATTTCTTCTTTTTTAAAAATGGATGTTAACATTTAATCTGGGCAACAATTAATAATACAAGTTCTTTGATTTGACATATATATATATATATATATATATATATATAGTATATTTTCTTCTTCATTGGAGAAACAGCCTCATGATGGGCAAAGTCCGTATGCTTACTGGCAGATTTCGAGACAAGATATGTTTTATTTTTTTTACGGGGTAGGGTTGTCTTCCTTACACCCAGTGCTCTACAATCATATTAAACCGGGACCTATCGGTTAAAGTGGATTCCGAGCCACTACAAACATCCAGCCGGGGCTGGAACCCGAACCTGTGGTACCGAGCTCTAGCCACTCTGCCCTCAGGTCTGCTTGCAAATAAATGTTTGACAGAATAATGTCTTAAGTCAAGTGTTACTTATTAATAAATGTTTGGCAGAATCATGTCGTAAGTCAAGAGTTACTTGCAAATAAATGTTACAAATGTTACTTACAAATTCAAAATCGTATTTAATCATTAATAGAAAAGATGATGTCATTTTTATATGGTGGACATTTATCTACCATTAATAGGTTTTTTACCAGCTTCTAAATTAAATGCAATAACACAGTTACTCAATGCGGTGTTGAGTTAAAAGAAATCTGTTTAGGCATTGAAAAATTATAGGAATACTTTAAACATGAAGGAGAAAATTAATTCAAAGCAAACCAATAAATTATCCACAATCAATGTTTAAATTTAAGAAATAAATTTCCCATTTTTCAAGTTGAAGACAGCACAGTCATTAAAATTCCACCATCTTATAATGAACACACAAAATTAACAATAAACCAGAATATGTAATTTTTTTTTAACTGTTTGCCATCATGAGAACAAGCCTTTCTCGAATTAGAACAAACACACGCCCTTCAAAACAAAACAACTGACGAAGAAGACACAAATTGTCTTTCCAACAGAACGGACAGCTTTTGAATAATTAAATATCCCGCTTTTGATCTTATCCTATCAGGGCGAGTTGAGATGATTAATTGTATGAGCATAGATTTTGTGGTTCCATTTTTAAAAATGGCGACATTCCTCATAATTCAGATAATTTTTCTTTTGTGCCAAAAATGGCGCAAAAAGAATTATTCTATTATGTTCCGAAACAAACGTACCGGGGAAAAGGTAATACAGATTCTAAAAATGAAATTTTTCGATAGCTCATTTTGTGTGCAATTCCATTCTTCTTTTAGTTTTTTTTTTTTACGTTATTATTCAATTTTGTTCCATTATATCAGTTTATAAGTCTGGCTTTGGAACGGTTGATATCTGCTATGGTATCGGACGCCATGTTTCCAGCTTTCTAATGTCGTATGTCATTTTGACAGGTGTAACGAAATAGCCATTTTTTTTTTATCGCAGAAGTGAACTGCAAAATTTCAATTCCTATAATTTAGAACGACGCTATATCGATTCGGGCTCTTTACGTCTGTAACCTTAGTGATGCCACTTTCGACTCATTAATTATACCTTATCAGATGTCGTTTGCTGCGAAATAATGTACATTCTATTTGGAAAAGAACTTTTTATTTGTTTATTTATTTGTTATTTTTTTTATTCTGTATTTGAACTATGCGACTTATTATGACAAAATCAACGCACTGTGCCAATGAAAAATGAGTAAGATAGTTTTAAAAAAAATAAAATACAGTGAAGAAGAATAACAGCTGGAAAAAAGAAAGAAAAAAAAAAGGATTATGAAAAGAAAAAAAAATATATAAACGTGTTTTTCTTTTGCAGCTCCATTTTGTTCGAATTTCGGTATTTGGCAGTAATTACGATTAGAATTGTATATTAGGTTATTATTTTATTCCGTTGATTGACACTATCGTAAAAAAAAAAATTAAGAATTAATTTCGAACTCTATTATTTGATGACCTTTAATTTTGTTTTAAATAATTTTGTCGCTTTGAATGACATATCAAATGTGAATGGCATAGTCCTGCTTTATGGTAAAGGAATGTCATTTCGATTGATTTTATCTTTGATTTGACAAAGAATTAATTACTAAATGTGATAAGAAAAAGTACTACTTTTGTCCAAACCGTGTTTTTAAATTCAATTCTTTCAAGAATTTTTAAAAGTGGAAATTTTATATTTCTTGAATTTTTATACAATTTTAAATAGTATTTAGAAACTTTTTATTCCTTAATGAAAAAACAATTTTGTTTATTAAAACCATTAAACAGAAAATTTACTGAGAAGCTTTAAAAAAAAAAAAAGAAACTATGCAGTATGTTCTATTCTTTAATTTTTATTATTTTCAAACATATAGCGCTAAGGTTTGAGAATAATAAAGTATTAAAAATAATTTATAAACATAGTAACGAAAAAAAAATAAACATATTATTTACAATGTTTCTTTTAAGAATAATTGTTTGCATAAATTTAAAACTCAGGAAAATTAAATAGTTTTATTTCAAAACTGTTGGAAAGAAATTACATTTGTTTAATTTTTTTATTTTTTTTTATTTCAATTTGAAGTATTCTCAGTAACGAAGATGAACACATAAAAAAGAAGGTGATAATTGTCATGAAAAGCATCATAAGTAATTAATAAATATTTCATTTATTATTACAGAAATTAATTAAATATTCAAGAATCGTGGGTGGTGTCTGAATATCATGAACTTTATGTAATGAACGACCTGTTCTTCAAGAATAGTTTACGAATTTTTAGAAAACCTTCTCTAAGACGTTGGATATTTGTTTCTAAACAAGTTTATCTAGATTTGTAACTAAATTTGTTTTTTTAAAAAAGGGAAATTGTAGAATCTAAAATAAAACATAGCTGAAATAATTGAAAAATAAAAAAACGTGTCAACAGAAAATCTGTCAAAGAAGTACAAGTTCGGAAGACCAGACGAGTCGCAAATATTTATTGTATTGGCCGTAAAAGGGCGCATTAAAAAAAAAGAAAGAAAGAAAGAAAGAAAAACAACCTTGAAGCACACACACACATATATATTCATATATATATATTCACTTTCATTTTCTTATATTTAGTAAAGAATAAAAATTTATTTGATGTGTTATTTTATATTATTTTATATTGATTTAATAGATAGTTTAGTTTTTGATCCGATTTTTCTAATAACTAAAAGAAACAGAGATTAATGTAAGATTTTTTTACTTATTATTTAATTACTACTTTTATTATTATTTTTTTTTTTTGCTCTACTTTTTAATTTTCTTACTAATAAAGTTTATTGAAAATGTGTCTAAATATGTTTGTTCACAATTTTGTGTTAATCAAATAAATACATTTTAATGTATTATATAGCAATAATCATATATTCCCTGTTAATGGGTTAAAGATAAGGACTAATGGATAAGAATACCAAAATAATAATAAATAAATAAAATAAAAAAAAAAAAAAAAAAAAAAAAAAAAAATGAGAAAGCCCCAAAGTAATAAAAAATACAACATTCCCCAGGTGAGGATCGAACTCACAACCTCGGCATTACTCGCTGATACTGTCATTATAAGTACCGCGCGCTAACCAGTTGCGCCACTGGGGACACGTTGGATGCTAGTCACAAAATTAAAATTCATAACTCTTACATTTTGACTTTCATAATAAAAAATAAAATAATTAATTTAATAATAATAAATTTATAATATTATTAAAATATATTTAATAAAATATTTAATATATTTTCTAATTTATTTAATATTAATTATTTTAATTAATAATATTTTTAAAAACATTAAAATATATTTAATAATAATATTTAATATATTTTCTAATTTATTTAATATTAATTATTTTAATTAATAATATTTTTAAAAATATTAAAATATATTTAATAATAATGTTTAGTAGAGATGGAAAAAACTGTTAATTTTTGTTAATGGAGTTAACCGTTGCGGGTAATATAAACTAAAGGTTAATTTTAACATTAAATTTAACATACATTAACTTTTAATGCGTAGTTAAGTTCTGATTACATTTCAGCGTTCTGAAAAAATTATATTTTACATCTAGTTATGTAAAATAGAATTTATTTATTTTTTTGAATACCGAAATGTAAAATTATGATTTTAAATTTTCTAGGTGATCGACAATACGTTCCTAGTGGCGCCACCTGGTTAGCACGCGATATTTATTATAACTGTATTAGCGAGAAATTCCGAGGTTGTGAGTTCAATCCCCAGATCGAGAAGATTGGTGTTTTTTTATTACTTTCAAGATTTTTTTTTCTTACATATTTTTATTTTGTCTTTATCATATGAATAGAAAAAAAAATTCAAATCTTGCATTAATATTAAACAAATAAATTCATTTAAAAAAGGATTTGCTATTTATTGAGCTTAACCAGATCTAATTTAGGCTTGTGCAAATAGTAAAGTAACTATTAAATTTCCTACGTTGTTAAAAAATAGCGGTCAGCTGCAGTTAACGAAATAAATAATCAACAATTATTTTTAGCAATAGATTCGCCCTTTACACTAGATGGTGTTTGAGTAGGCTATTTTTAGCACAATTGAATTCAATAGGGAATATTTTTTTAGCAGTTGATTTCAACTGTTACTTAACAATGTTTCCTAGTCTCAGCGCTTGGTGTAGTAAAGAAGAGCCTAAATTTTAACACCAATAGCAAAGGATCAAATAACTCACTCGACAAATCACTTGGTTTTAAAACTTGTTAAAAAATTCAACTCCTCCTTTAGCAAAGGTTGATTAGCATTTTACCCAGAGATGAGTTAAATTCAACTCTCGCACTTGTGACTGCGTTGTTTTTTAATTCCACATGAGTTTAGCATATTTAAAACTTAAAGCGTTTCTATCACTTCATAATGTTATTATTTGATTTATTTATTATTTGGATTTTTTAAATATTATTTTATAATTTTTTTCGCGTGAAATTGCTCCAATCATTTAAAGATATGATTGGATGCGTTGATATCATATAACACATACAAGATATAATATTATGTAATACACACATTTTTTTCTTAATTCTAATTTATTCATTTTATTAAATTTATTTTACCAACAAAACCAGACAAATAGTAAATTTTACAGAATTTGAAAAATAATTGTATAATTTTCAAACAGATGACGCCGCGGTCTACAAAAATTAAAATACGGTGTTTTTTTTTCAAAATATTCCCCTTTTGCAGCAAATAATATAATGTAGACTCAAAACAAAATTAGCAGGAAGCCGTACAAAGCTCTCAGTCAGAAAGGCATTACATGTGGCAAAGATGTACTGTTCCAGTTCTACAGTCATTTGAGGTTTATATACCTGATCTATCTCAGGTGTGTCCACAAAAAGAAATCACAGGGGATCAAATCTGGTGAACTGGGAGGCCAATCCAGGCTTCTTTCCGAATGCTAGCAATACTTCAAAATACTGACACTCTTGAAAAGTTCGTTAAGAAAATTAAACCATTCAGCCATCCAATGTCGCCGGAGACCATCTTCCATGAATAATGAGAGGAACCTAAAACTCTCCAAGACAGTGTTAATTACCACATATTTACGCAGAACATCAAGATAATGTGTTACAAAAGTTGGTTAATGGCGAAATAATGGGCAATTGAATGCTTTGATAGAAGTAACCAGAAGTTTTACTAGATGCAGGAATGATGGACTGCAATAGGAAAGCTCCACATATTGACGCGTCCCCACCACAGATTTGACCTCCTGTGACGTCTTTCTATGAAAACACTTGAAAAATCAGATATACTTTCACAATCCGGAAACGATTGTAGTTCGTAACAATATGTTTTTATCGCAAGTAAGACCATTCCGGTTGAGATGTTTCCGCACATTTCCAGCATTTCCCCCCCTCGGATTACTACTTCATTTTGTTGTTACAGATATTTTGAAAATATCTTATTTTAATTTGGCAGCAGATATGGTTTATTCACTCTACAATACCATCTGTTGGCAAATTCTGTAACTATTTTCAAAATAGTCTGATTTTTATAAATCATGATTGAACGTTTTAAGGTTATCCCAAAATTAAACGATGTATTACTATAGTTTCCTAATTTTTTTAGGAATATCAAAATAATAGTTCATTTTTTAAAAATAATACTATTAAATATCTCAAAGTTTTACGTTAAAATTTTTTGTGTGAATTGTTTAGAATTTAAGTAAAGTAAGTAATTGTTAAGTTGTTAAGTAATTAAGTAATTATTTATTAGTAATTATTAGTATTAAGTAATATTAAGTAATATTACTAATTATTAAGTAATTAGTAATTATTAGTATTTAAGTTAAGTAATTTAATTTACATTTATCTCTTCAATATATGTGTATATATATATATATATATTTCGCTTTAATTTTATATCGTAGTACTCTTAACTTCCAGTTTTCTCTAAATTTTGTCGCTTGGGTTTAAATCCGGCGACTGAGGTGGTCTTTCCAGAACTTGTGGACAATTGTAGACACCAGAGAAAAAATACTCACATTTGAGTTGATATTTTTTAATTTTTTTTATACTTAAATAAAGAATGTGATTCCTTTAATAGTCCTTTATTTATTTTTATTTTCCTTTAATAGTCCTTTATTTTTTTCCTTTAATTTAAATACCAAATTACCTAGTCTTGATGCTAGTAAGGACACCTCTTCCACCATGCTTTAATGTTCCAACTAAACTTTGAATATCAAGTTCTTCATTTTTTTTCTTCTCCATACTATTATCAGAACCAAAAACTGTTAAATTTGATTTCATCTGTAAATAAGGTATGACTCAAATATATTTTTGATTTATTTATCATTGATTTCCGAATGAAAACCTGAACATTCTATACACTAACAAAAAATTCGATTCGATTCGTCCATATAGCCCTGTCGTTCTGAGCGCTCGTAGAACAGTTTCAGGTGAAAATGAAGTAGAAAAAGATTCTTTAGAAATTTTTACAGATCTCGAATTTAAATTTTTCCCCAAAATAAAAAATATATAAATAATAAAGTAAACTTACTAATAAATTTACTCATTTAAAAATATTCCTAACTGATTTATTACTACTATTTATTATTACGATGAAAAATTTATTTTAAATTGCTATTCGTTGTTTTTTAAGACAACGTGCCATTTCATTAAATAATAAAAAAAACTTAACAAAATAAGCAAGTAAAGATTAAAGACCAACGATATTTTAAATGTCACCAAAAACACAAAAATAAAAATAAAGGACAGACGCTAATTTTATTTATTCACATATTCGAAAATGTTTATATTTTCGTTTTAATTAAAAGAAAATAAGTCAATAGAGAGTTTTTGCATACCGTACGTTAGTTACCGTAGGACGTCCGTTAGCTTTTTCTCCCTAGCGCGCATGCTCATGGGAAACATTATTACAGATACATATGTTCAGTTTCCTATAAGCATGCGCGCTAGGGAGAAAAAGATAACGGGCGTCCTACGGTAACTAACGTACGGTATGCAAAAACTCTCTATTATGTTTTAAAAATTACGTTTCAGTCAGAATCACATAGACAGCGCTTTCTTTAAAAAAATTTAAGTGTACGAACATTTTTAGGATCTACTAAACGTAAATGAAAATTGTTATAAATTTACCTTATTATGTCCCTCTATCATTAAATGTAAATATTTTTGAAATTTTAAATAACCTCAAAATTGTTACTTTTTATATCGATAGATGGCTCTACAATTTAATGATAATCTCGATTTCGATATATTTTTAAGTCGTAATAAATAATTTCTGATTGGCTGATATGAATTTTATTAAAAGTGGAATTTTTATTGAAACATATTCCTAAATTTATTTGAATACAATCAAGTTAAATATAGCCGATTTAAAATATATATCTGCCTTTTTTATCAAATTATAGAAAAAAATATACGATATACTATTTTATTCGAGTATTGCTAAAAGCCTTTATAGACGATACGCATTACAAAATCGAATATTCAATTTAACGATAATAGTTATATTTACTATAAAAATACTTATGAATAATAACTTACAAAATATAAATAATAACTATTTTGGTGCAATGGTAATGAATAATTTATAAATCATTTTTACATAATATCTTTAAATTTATGTGATTTAAAACATACATATAAATGACATTATAAAAATGAACTTTATTTTAATACTATAGAAATGTATTCTTATGTGTTGAAAATTCAGTACCCTTTAGCTAATATTAATAGCGGAATTTTTTAAGTGAAAATTTTTCTGAGATTTCTGAATTTTTCTGAGAACTGAAGTTTAAGTTATTTAAATATAAATTAAACTTCAGTTAAATATAGCAGATATTCAGTTAAATATAGTAAATATAGTTAAATATTAATTTATACTTAACTGAAGTTTCAATTTCAGTTTATGCATAAGAACCCATGTTATATAACGTTCGTAAAAATAAATAAATTATATATACAGATACTATTTTTAAATATTAAAAATAATCAATATTTTTTATATACATTTCTAAACTGTAACAGTAGTTTTTAAATATTTTTATGTATTTAAAAATTACTGTCATATTTCATAAATATTCAAAAATATTTTCAAATATTTTCACATATCTTGCAAGAATGTGATTTCAATAAAATTCGAGCACGATATTGAATAAATCATGCGTAATTTAAAAATAATAATTTTTTGAAGAATTTTTATTTTAAATAATCGTTAAGAACTTTCAGAATATGTCCGTTAAAAAATAAATAATAGAAGTTAGTTTAGAATTGATAGAAACTATTAGTTACGGGAGGCCTTGAATTCGAATTTCATTTCGCTTCTTTGTAGCTATTTTGTGAATAGTATGTTGTTTATTTTCTTTTTTTTTATGGGTGCAAAATTAATTCCATAGATTGCGAATACTTTTGGCTTACAGTTTGAAAATAAACAATAATTTTCAGCAGATTTATTGCAAAATGCCTTTTCTTCCTAAAAATAATAACTGCATTGTGCTATCGTAACATTTAACTCCTCGATTAAATTGACAGAAAATGTAATAATATATACAATTTCTAAGATAAATAATTTTTTTCCATTAAGTATACTTAAATTTTCAGTAGAAAAAATCGCATTTTAGAAATCCAAGCAATTTCAGTTGGGCAGAAAAAGACATTTTTTTTTCATAAATTTGCATTTTTCATCATTTAAGATAAATTTAATTCATAGTTATTAAATATCTTATTGAAGAAATTTTATTCTTGAATTTAAAACTACGATAAAAAAAATTAAATCAAAACTATGCATAAAAAAGTGCATAAACAAACGTTTTCAATTTCCATTTTGACGAACAATCATAAACATAATAAGGGAAAAGAAATTGAATCAATTTCATTTATTCAGATAAAGTGCATTAAACAATTTAGCCAGAGTGAAGAATTGAAAGGAATAAAGAAAGTTATTAAATGCACATAAAAGTAATCATAGTTATATATATATATGAGTTAAAATTTATTTTGGTTTTCCTTACACACTTAGGGTACTTCCGATCTTTTGTACGGTTTTCTTAAATATATTTAGAAATAACATTATGGTATCTTTTTATTTTTTCAAATGCACGCCATCAATAATTTTCAGGGTTTTTTTTTTTTTTTTTTTTTTTTTTTTTTGCATTTTTAGACAATTTTTTTATAACGCTTTACTTTTTTTATTTCTCGTAGTGGCATATTTTTAGCTGCTCCTGAATCAAGAAGTTTTTAATATGCAATTAAAATATTGTTCATGGCATTTAGTCGCTTTTGACATAAATTATTAATAAAAAAGACTGAAATCCGCCCACAAATTTCTATTTATTACGTGAGAACGTATAGTGCTGGGAGAATAGGAGTATACGATTGTACACGATACGATACTTTTTTTTTGTTCCAATACAGCTGGCAAACACTTACACAAATGTATTTGATGCCTTAAAGCAAGCGCTGCACCGACGTTACTCACTTAGTGCACTCAGGAGGTGCGTGTAGCTTGAAGATAAGCTACGGGCGCGGGGTAACAATACACCCACAACGCTCTACAATCTTATTAGACCGGTAACTACGGTTTAAAGTGGATTCCGAACCACCAACAAGCAGCCATGGCTCCGCCGTGAGTAAAACCTGAAACTTATAGTACCGTGCCATAGCGCTAGCCATTCGGCCATTCATTCCCACTACAAGAAATATTAAATTCAATATTTATTTTTTATTATGTTAATTTTATTCAAGTTACCAAAGTTTTGTATATACTAGTAAAATAGCAAAGTTTGATAAATATTCAATTCAGAGGAAAAAGAAGAAATTGTTCAATAAAGAAGTTCAAGCAATTATTCAAAATAGTATATGAAGCAATTATTCAAAATAGTATAAGAAGAAAATAATTATAAATGCTATATGAAACAATTTTTCAAAATACTATAAGAAGCTGTTGTTCAAAATAATACAAGAAATAATTGTTTAAAATACTATCCGAAGCAATTGTTAATACTATACAAAACAATCGTTCAAAATACTATATAAAGCAATTGTTCATAATACTATACGAATCAATTCTTCAAAACACTATAAGAAGTATTAACAAATTCAATAGCCAAAGGAATATACTAAAATTTCATTGTTATTAATTGGTCATATTGTTACTGTTATTGATATACTGCTGTTGTTATACTGTTATGGTTTTGTACTGTTCTTTTTTGATAGTGTCATATTTTATTTTCTCTCATTCATTTTTTGATAACTTTATGGGTCCTAACCATAAACATACTATTGGACAACATCATATTCTCACATGGTATGAAAATTTAAAAAAAAAAAATGTCAAAATCCCAAAGAATCCAGATAAATTGGGGAGAAAAAAACCATCTACTCTTGGCGCTCCAAAAGTTCTTATTTTTGGCGTCCAGAATCCGATCTGGCAACCCTTGGCAATCCGAATTTTCCTACCGGCGGAATCCTCTACTAACATTTCGTTCAGTGATGATGCCAGCAGAATCGAGCGAACTGTGGCGGTGAGAAGTTGAGAGGCAATGTCGCTAGCGCAATCCCCCCCTTATTCGATTTCGAAACAGTAGCCATGATTTGAAGCGTCAGACAATCCTGACAGGGCATCGAGTAAATAAACAGAGAAGATTGTTGTTGTGCTTCTTCCAGAATGACGTTGGTGACTTGTGCTACGAGTCCATGGGATAATATAGTCAATTCTAAAAATCGTCTGAAAAAAGACGAATGATATAATCGAAGGGAAAAAAGTATTGTTGTATTTAGGCAGCGAACACAGTTTCATCAGTGTGGTGTGATTGCTCAAAAAAAATTGTTCTATTTTTTTATTTTTTCTCGACTGGTCGGGCTGTATAACTGATGATTGAGCCTGACATGATAATAATACCTCAACTGGAGGATACATTTCAAGGTATTCTTTTTTTTTTTTTTTTTATCCCCTTTTCATTTATGTTCTTTAAAAATAATATCGTTTGGTCCATCATTTATCGTTTTTTAGTGTGTTTGTTCTACATAAAATATAAACAAATACAGTTATACATAATAATATTATGCTGCAATTGATAATTAACTTTTTAATTAAAATTTTTTATAAATATATGAGTACTTTGATCGATACATAATCGGTATTTCAGTTTAAAAATAATCGTCTTTTAAAATAAAATTTAATCGTTCTAAAAATTAAATGTTATTAATAGCGAATTCTACATACATTGCAAATGCATCTTTTTACTTAAGATAAAAGTGAATCTATTTTTTTTTACTTAAAATGTATTTGAAAAAAAAAACAAAAAAAAACAAGCATTTGAATTAAAAATTAACTAAATGTATTTCTATTAGAAACGTTGTAACATATAAGATGATTCTTTTTAAGATACCATACGATTAAAATTTAAATGTGCTAATTGTTTACCGATTCTTAGTGCATCGAATTACTGAAAAATAAATAAACTCGAACAATTTAAATCAAGAATAATTATTCACATATAATGACAATAAAAAGAAGATATGATCCAGAAATAAGTTATCTATTAATAAAATTAAAAATTAAAAAAAAATAATAATTAGCGTTTTTACATAAAATTAAAATCGAATATATTCAAAAAATTATTTTTTCCTTAAATTGAATTCGTTTATAATAAATTTTGGAATTTACGATTATTATATCTTTTGTGTAAGGTTAAAAATATGTAACAGTGAACAATAAATGTTATCGTTCAATCTAAGAAAAAAGAAAACGTATATTCTTTTTATAATTTCTCGAAAGATTGTTCGATTTAGCCCTGTTATTCTGTATAAAAAATAAATAAGACATTATTCTTTTAGCATTATTCGATTATTTGACATTATTCGATGCATTATGGATTGTTTACCAATTCATAATGCATCGAATTACTCAAAATAAAAAATAAACCAAGATAATAAAATAAAAAATAAACCAATATAATAAAATAAAAAATAAACCAAGATAATAAAATAAAATAATAAATCAAGAATAATCATTCATTTAAATAATATTCACGAAAAAAAGGAAAAATTATTAACAGATAATTTATCTGTTAATAATATTAAAACTTAAAAAAAAATAATTATCGTTTTACATAAAATTAAAATCGTATATATTAAAAAGTGATTTTTTCCCCCTTTAAATTCATTTCTTTTATAATAAATTTTTGAATTTACATTTATTAAATCTTTAGTGTCACAAGATTTAAAAAGTTTAACAGCGAAAAATAAATATTATTGCACAATTTATCGAAAATTTATCGAAGGTCTTTTCGATTTAGACCTGTTATTTTGTATAAGAAATAAATAAGACGTTATTCTTTTAGTAATTTTAGTAGCAAATAAAGTGGCAACAATATATAATTGCAATTCTTTTAGAATTCAATTGAATATTTGATCCGTATTATTTTTGTCAAAATGCTGAGTTTGAATTCGGAGTTTAAGAAATATTTGACAACAGAATAATGCTTTTGCTTTTTTAAATACGCATGACAAAAATATTCTTTTGCAATTGCAAATTGCATAGTTTAGAAGAAACTGTTATGAATTTTATTGCAAGGTATGAAATTTTTAATCTCTATTTCGACTTCCATCGATTTTACTTTCGTTTTCGAAAATTAATTTTCCCAATTTTATACGACATTTATGTTTTTGTTTTGGTATGTAGTTACAGGAATTTATAAAATCGAATATAAATTTTATTTCTAATAATTCAATTTCCCTTTGAATTTCACCTAAAAAACGAGTTAAAGTTTATTTTATCTGTTTCGTACTATAAGTAAGCAAATTGATTGTATTGATTACGATGAGAAATAATTGCTATTTTATATTGGTGCTGATACGATTTTACTTAGGATTTAAATTCGTATTTTTATGTTTCTTTTTTTATTTCCTCACTAAAAATTGAATTTATTAAAACTAAATTTAGCATTTATAAAGTTATTTGTTCTTTACGTATGCGCGATTCATAAATATTTTGTAAAATTTGTTAATAGATTGATTCTTTTTTAATTTCTAAAAAGTTTCGATATGCAATACATTAATAGTTAAGTAAAATTAAAATAATCCCAACTTTTATTTGATATCGATAAAACTAATTTGTCTTTCTAATATATCTGAATGTATTAAAGATTTGGGAATTCCAATATATTATGATAGCAGTCACAATTTTTATACATAAAATCGAATGAAAAAAATTATATTTTTTTAAAGATTTTTCATGATATATTCGAAAATACTTCAGATAAAAATTGATGCACGGGAAATTTTTTAGAGTAATTTCATTTCGAACGTATAAACAAAACAGTTGAATAACTTGTTATAAATTAAAATATTTATAGTATTATTTATAGAATATAATTCTTATAATTTTCAATTTGAAATCGCCACAAGAGTTGTTATTCTTAAAAAAATTCTCTAATAGTTATCAGATGTAACGTAGAAATTTTTTCGTGTAAATATATTCTCCCAACGTTTGGTAATGCAAAGGTTTGTTTTATTAATTTAAAATTAACAAAGTTTCGAAGAATTACTAAAAAATATAATGCTCTAAGATAATACTTAGTAATAAGATTAAATAAATTTATGCAACATTATATCGTGATTAGCAATCATTAGTTTGTAGAAATTGTAGATTAAATCATTGAACAAAATACAAAATTCTGTGTAGGTAAAATTGTGAATAACATAATTAAATATTATTTAAATATTTTCGAAATATTCATCAGAACTTTACATGTAGTTTATCGATCGAAAATCGAATCTTATTCGAATATTTTTTTAAAGCAAAATCATATCGCAAATATAAGCCATGTTTATCTAGACGGTAATTTTATTAAAAATTTTGAAAGCATTTGTTTATTAAATTAACGAATGATAAAATAAATTTTCATGTTAGTTTTCGTGGATATTTTTTTCTCCAATTAAAAACTATCTCGCTAAACTACCTAATTTTTCATCATCTATTTGGTTTGGATTAAAACATCTTGAGCATTAAAGTCAATATTTCTTCAAAGTTATTAATCACCGTATCTATTTTATGAGTTTCCGATAATGCAACTGAATGTTTTTATTAATAATTATGTCGTTTATCATATTTTGTTCGTCAGTTTTGGAAAATTTTACGCTTTTAATTGTTTTGAATCGCAATAAAATTTTATTTGGTGAATAACCGGTGAATTTTGCGTTTATTTATAGATTATCGTAATATTTAATATAAATTTTTTAGGTTCCCGAAAATAGTATTTACTCAAATTAATTGCCATATTTAAATTAAATTGAAATATATTTTAAGAAACGGTACAATTTCTTTTTGGTGTGAATCATATTTTATTGAAATCAAAATATCTTTTGTATGTCAATGGTAAACAACAAATTGAAGATTGATATAAAATATCGTCTACTTACTTGACTAAATAAACATTTATTTTATGCAACTCCTTCCTTATTAATTCATATACCAAAATAATTGTCCTCTAAATCATGATATTTGTTTATTGGTATTGATTAATGGATAGTATCAGCATAAAACACATAAGCTTAAAAACAAACAAAAACCTAGACTTATGTTCGTAAATTTTTTTTACGAACATCACATTCGTAAATACTTCCACATTTGTAACTTTCTTTCCGATAATATTACAATTTTAACGAAAACTTGATTAGTAATTCGCTTTTTTAATTTCTAAATATGTTTGCTAATGTTTAGCATAATGTAATGTTTAGTGTAATAATGTTTAGTATAATGTAATGTTTTGTATAATTATAAAATATTAGTGTAATAAATATGAAATAAGATGCCTTTTTTCCAGATTTTAAAAACGCAATAAATCTTAATTTCAATTTATCAATAACTACTGGCTGTTTACATCTTCGTAAACATTGGCGCAAGTTATCGTATACTTCATGATTTTTTCCTTCTAAATGTGTTTCAATGAAATAAAGTTCTTAATATCATACATATAAAAAAAAATTGAATATGTAAAACATTTTTACTAGATATTCGATTCGAAATTTCGAAATACAAGTAACCAAGCCATTCTTTTATATACGTATTTTAAAATACAATAGTTTACATTTTTGAATGTTTGCATTTCGTGAATATAACAAACAATAGGATTATATTTTCCGAAATACATCAATATTTATCTTTCTATAGATGTAATATTTTGTATCAAAATATCAAGCTTCATTTTTTGAGAATCGAGAAGTTGTATTTCGTTTCGGAAACAAAGGATAATATGTACAGTTAAATAAATAAAATATTTCTATTTCCACGACGAATAAGTCTTTCAATTTTCGTTGCCTATATTTAGCAACTATATTTTTATAGTTCAAAAATGATAGTTATTGTAAAAATATTTAGATAGTGAAATATAAAATTTTTTTAAATAAATGCAGACATTAATTATTAGATTATTACATTAAAATATTACTTGATTTACAAATATGTGAAAGAAAACTGTTAATTGATTTAAATATGGACTTCATTAATGCCTAATTATATTTTAATAATTTTAATGTTACTAATATAATATACAGTTGATTTTGTTTTAGAAATTAAATAAAATGGATTGTTTGTTTCTGAAATAAATTCGTCTAATTAGAATTTTTAAATTTATTTAGTTTAAATATAATCGAATATATGTTATTAATATAATATATGTTATGTTATAAATCAAATGTATGTTATGAATCAAAGATCAATCAATCATGTTATCAATTAATTATATATGTTACTAATCAAAATGAATGCTATTAACCAAAGTAAAAAAAATGTTTACTTTTTTCATTTTTTAACTTACCACTTTTTTTATTGGTCAAGTGTTTTTTATATATACATATATTTTATTTTTAATTCATATTTGCCATTTTTCTTGGCATATGTTGCCGTGTAAATCATAAGCAAAATAGTAGCTAAAATATTTTGTTGAATCGGTTGATTTAAATAAAATCTAGAATATTTTTAGATACTTCTAATATATATATGAAAAAACCTTTTCATTTTTTTGAAATTATAAGTATAAAGAAATGTTATTCAATAAAAAGGAAGAAAAAAAAATTATTTCAAATACTTTACTTAATATTTCAGACTCTCAATTTTAAGCGAAGAATTAATTTCTATGAAAGAATATTTAATCGACAATATTTGTGTGTTCAATAACTTGACAAAAGAGCGGTGATATAAAAAAGAATGAACATAAAACTACCGTCGGCCGTTAGAATTCTATTCAACTCATTTATGAAGTTTAAATAAAGCTTGAATTTGCTGAATATAAAGCAAATACAAAAAAATTAAAAATTCAAATAATTTTTTTCCGTTATTTTTAAATCATTTTATGCACTCGATTTTGAATAAAGCTTTCACAAATAAAAAAAAAATGTTTTTCTTGAATCAAAAAAAATTTTTTTGAATGAAAATCGGCATTTTAAAAATAAAAAAAAATGAAAACTTAAAAAGGAATTAGCTAAAAAATAAAGTAATTTCTCAAATAAAGCTATTGCTGTCGGTATAGGTTTTATCTACTCTACGAAATGTCCGTATCTCTTTTATTATACTTTTTAAAGCGGTTTTTTTTTCTTTATAAAGGAAAGGAAAAAAAAAAGATTTAAATATAAGAAAAGATTGCATTTATTGGTTATATGATTGCAATTGCTTGGCGTTTTATTTGAAGTTAGATCAATTTCGGCAAAATTATTAACTGTTCGATTTTTTTTCATTTATTATGCTCAGAATACTGTTTTTGTTTCGTTTCAATTTATGCTGTAAAATTTAAATTGGTTTAATTTTTTATTAATTAGCATACTGATAAATATTTCTAGTATACTAGAGAAGCTAATGAATATTTTATACTAGTGAATATTTCAAGTATACTAGTGTATATTACTAGTAAAACCATCCCAGTGGTTTAAAATAAAAAAAAATTTAAGCTACTATTTTAAATATAAGAAAGGATTGCATTTATTGGTTATACGATTGCAATTGCTTCGTGTCTTATTTGAAGTTAAATCATTTTCAGCAAAACTTTTAGAAACTATGAAGTTTATCATTTATTATGTTTAGAATACTTTTGATTTTTTTTTTTTTCGTTGCATTATATGCTGTAAAATTTAAATTTATTTAATTATTTTATTATTAATTATTATGTATACGGATAAATAATACAGTTATACTAAAATTGAGCGAACCCATCCTCGTGAGGGTAAAAAACTTTACAATTTTAGTTTACTTTTCATCATTTTTCTTTCTTTTAATAGTTAAATATCTTATATACCTGTGCTTTATATGTTTATTTATGAATATAAATAAAAATTGCTATATTTTATAAAATATATACATTAAACATAGTTTTATTCATTTATAAAAAAAGAATGAACATAAAACATAAACATAGTTTTATTCATTTATAAGTTAAACATAAACATCTTCTATCTTTGTATTTGCTACTAAACTTTGTTATGTTAGCATCTTTTGTTATGTATTTGCTATTAAAATTTATTAAATTTATAGTTGTATGTGTTATGTTTAATTTCATTTTATATATAAAATTTATTCATTTGTTTTCATTAAAATAAATATATATATTGAAAGTATTGTTTTTAATGAATAATTTCCTACTTTTTAACTTTCTTAAAAAATACATTTTATATTTTATAATTTTACCGATAATTTATATACATCACATACTTCAAAATATTAAATTGCTATGTATAACTTCAATTAATTTTTTTATAGTTACCATTTATTGTTACGCTGATATCTTATATAATTAGTTTACACAAAACTATTTTGCATTTAATGTTACAAAAACGAGCTACAACTGAAAACATATTAACCGTACACTTACAAAAAAAAATTGCTATATTTTAAAAAAATATACACACTGACAGCAATTTTATCCATTTATAAATTAAACATTTTATTTGCTACTAAAATTTATTAAATTTATAGCTGTTATGTTTAATTCATTTCATTTTATATAAAAAATTGTGTTCATTTATTCGCATTAAAATGAACATATTTTGAAAGCATTGTTTTGCAATGAATAATTTCCTACTTTTTGACCTTCTTAAAAATACTAACATTAAATATTTAACGATAATTTATACACATCGCACACTAAAAATAAATTCCAATACGTAACTCCAATAAGTTTTTTTATAGTTAAACTGTTATAGTTACGATGGTGTCTTATGCAATTAGTTTACACAAAACTATTTTGCATTCAATGCTACAGAAACGTGCAACAATTGAATATATATTATCCTTACACGTATTTATCGTGACTTTTGCAACAAATCTTCTTTCTCACAAGCAAGTTGCTTTTGTTCGACGTTATTGATGCATCAGCACCTAAACAGGAACAGTCAGCAAAATAGAAAGATGGGTTCCTTTTGAAGGAGACTTTCTCACTGGAGTTTTTAACCCTTTGATCACAGTTGTTGATAAAAATCTTCAGGATCGTAGGAGCCTCGTGGCTGGAAAAATGTCAGCAATTTCGAAGATGCAAGTTTTCATCAGTATTGTCCTTGCTACTTGTAGCTCTTCCCATGTGTGGTTGTACGTGCAATCTCAAAGGAATGATCTCCGCAAAGTATGTGCTGTAGACACTACTTGATTTGAAGGTTATACTAAGTGGTGTCTAAGTTAAGATCTTTTGTCTGGTCTAGTTTATCGTAACGGTATTGACAATTAAGATAAAATATAAGAATACATGTATATCTGGGTTAGTATTTTATTTTAAATGGTTTTGTGACTTCAATTATTATATTTTCTAACGCAGCTTGCAAATACTGATAGTTGTCTTGGATGCCTTAAGGTATGCACTGCAACAACGTTACCCACTTAGCTCTACCCAGGAGGTGCATGTAGTTTGAAGATAAACTACGGACGCGGAGTAACAATACCCCCGCAACGCTCTTCGATCACGTTAGACCGAGATCTAGGGTTTTAAATGGATTCCGAACCACTACAAATATCCATGGCTTCGCCGGGACTCAAACCCGAAACCTGTCGTACCGAGCGCCAGAGCGCTAGCCACTCGGCCATTCAGGCCCGTAACTTCAATTATGTAAATGATAAAATCAGTTTAATTGCCAATTAAATCTAAATTTTATTATGATTGTCATACCAAGTTTTCGAGTTTGTCGTCTAAAGAATTGATGTGGATTTTGTTGTAGTTTTATAGAATTAGGATTGTAGTTGTTTATGGTTTATTAGTTTTGACATTAGCTGTATAGGTGACATTGAGTAGAAAAAAAAATTCCTTTTATGAATTTATTGTAAATATATTTATTATTTATGAATTCCGCCATATTTTACTATATATTTTATCAAATTTTTATTTTTAAATTTAAGCAAAACCTAAATTCACGTTGAGGTTTTCAATTGAAATATAAATATTTCAATTGAAAATCTCAACGTGAACGTTCAATTGAATTATTAAATGAATTATTTTCATTGTATGTAATTTATTAAATGAATTATTTTCATTGTATGTAATTTATTAAATGAATTATTTTCATTGTATGTAATTTATTAAATGAATTATTTTCATTGTATGTAATCTATTGAATTGAATTGTTTGACTCGTATCATGACGTTTACCATGTATTTTCAAAAATGCAGCAATAAATTATTTTCAATTTTTGTTCCCCCCTGGTTTTTGCCATTTTTATGGCGAGTTAGCAATAGCACGTTAGATTTGATGCAAGACTTGGCAAATACAAGCTAAAAATAGCATCGTTATACTAGAATTATGTATCATTGCATTGTCACGAGAGAGTTTGCGTCAAACTTGCGATATCAATGCAATAGTGCTGTCATAAATAAAAAAAGAATGCATGAGGATTATCTACGGAATTTCTTTAACAATATGTTGTTACATTAGCAAATATTGCTGCTTCTTGAAGTCATACTGCACTTGTTCGTGTGAATTTACTTTGTGGTTTTATGAATATAAGAAGAATAGAACACTTGTGCATTGTTTTTCGTATTTATGAAAAGCAAGTAAAAATAAAACGCGTAACCAAAAACCTTGAGGAAAAATTAAATTTTATTAAAAGAACGTTTATAAATACATTGTAACAAGCAAAAAGTAAAACTTATATTCCACGTAAAATTTACTTAATTTTTGTTTTCATTATTTTTCTGATTTTATTCATTATTGGTTCGTTTCCGTATTATGTTATGCGAATATTTTAAATTTCTTGAAATTTTTATCCTAAATTCAAATACTATAATAGATTTAAAATATGCATGTTTTCATTATTTTAAATAGCACGTTTAAGTTCATCTGTTGTTGATACGATTGTGAGGATCTACAATAATAAAGATAGATCGAATCAAAATGGCACATTTTTACGAATCATATGGTATGAATCACTCATTCTTCCGTTCAAAATCCATTCTTACGAGTACCTATTGGATTAGATGACCGATGTTCCCTTTAGAATCACAAATCGATAAGTATAATGTATTTTCTTTGATACGAGTCTTTCAGAAAATTTATTCGACCCATCTTTGTTATTATCTATTGGTCGATAAGGATCATTTAAGTGATTCAGACTGCCTATCTCTCTGATTTATACAAAAACAATTATTAATAATATGCAAAAATCCCTTCAAGGAGGACAACCCTGCCACAAATATAATGGCATACTGTATCTATGTTTAAAATAACTACTTAGATTATGAGGGTCTATAAAAATAAAGATTGATCGAATCAAAATGACTTTTTGTTACGAATCATTATGAATCATCCATTTAAAATCCATTCTTACGAGTACCTTGCCGAACAAATCCACCATTATTGAATTAAATGACTGATGCTCCCTTAAATAAATCGATAAATATGTTGGATTTTCCTTTGATATGAGTCTTTCAAAAAATTTATTCTACCTATCTCTGTTATTCTCTATTATCTCTTGGCCGATATGGATAATTGAAATAATTCAGATCGCTTATTTCTCCGTTTTATATAAAAATAATTATTAAAGAAATTAAAATGCAAATAATTTCGATTGTGAGAATATATAATAATAATGATGGATATTATGACTCTTACAAAATGATTATTACATTCTTACAAAATGACTCTTACATTCTTATAAAATCACTCTTACAATCTTATGAATCATTATCATATGGTATGAATCACATATTTTAAAATCTATTCTTACGAGTACCTTGCCGAACGAATCCAAATAATTGGATTAGATGACCATGTGCCCTTTAGAATTAATAGATAAATATATTGGATTTCTTTTGATACGAGCCTTCAGAAAATTTATTCGATCTATCTGTGTTACTATATATTATCTTTTGGTTGATACGGATGATTGAAATCGCTTATTTCTCCGATTTATACAAAAATAATTATTTTAGTATGCAAAAATCCCTTCAAGGATGACCACACTGCCACAAATTTAATGGCATACTGCATCTATATTTAAAATGCATCTACATTTAAATGTAAATTATTTAGATTGCGAGGATTTATAATAATGAAGATGGATCGAATCAAAATTACTCTTGTATTATTACGTATCAAATATGAATGACTCATTTAAAATCCTTTTTTACAAGTACCTTGTCGAATAAATCCAAAAATATAGGATTAGATGACCAATGTTCCCTTTAGAATCATATATCGATAAATATGAGATGTTCCTTTGATACTAGTCTTTCAGAAAATTATTCTGCCCATCTTAGTTATTATAGGACGATACGGATCATAGAAATGATTCAAGTCACTCATTTCTCAGATTCGATTGTGAGAATCTATAATAAATAAAGACGAACCGAATCTAAATGACACATTGTTACGAATCATATGGTGTGAAACACTAATTTAAAATCTGTTATTACGATTATCTTGCCGAACAAATCCAAAAGTATTGGATTGGATGACCAATGTTCCCTATCACAAATCGATAAATATATTGAATTTTCCTTTGATACGAGTCTTTCAGAAGACTTCAGGTACGACTTTTCTTTCTTTCGATACGTGTTCTTTATTATCTATTGGACGATACGGATCATTGAAATGATTCAGATCGCTCATTTCTCTGATTTATACAGAAATAATTATTAATATTATGGAAAAATCCCGTCAATGAGGACCACCCAGCCACAAATAGAATGGCATACTGTATCTATGTTTAAAATGCAAATGAATTCTTTTGTGAGATTTATCGAATCAAAATGACTTGCATTATTACGAATCATTTCATATGGTATGAATCGTTCATTTAAAATCCATCCATCTTTCGAGTACCGAATAAATCCAAAAATATTGGATTAGATGACAGATAAATCAATGAATATATTGGATTTTCCGTTGATACGAGTCAAAAAATTTATTCGATCGAAATTTTATTATCTCTTGGCCGATACGGATCATTGAAATTATTCAGATCGCTCATTTCTCCAATTTATACAAAAATAATTAGTAACAGTCTGTAAAAATCATTGCCTTCACCAAGGCTCCAGTGCTTTGTCAAGAAGGCCCATCCCATACTGTCCAATGAACCGTATTAACAAGTAGCACACTTTAGAACTACATCTCGGCTTAAACTTTACACCACTCTCGGCCATATCCAATCAATAAGAGGACTATAGTAACTTAGGCCTGCTATTAAAAAAAAAAAAAAAAAAAAAAAAATGAAAGTATGCATAGTTTAAATTGGCCTTCAGGCCGCCCAAAAATATTGGATTAGATGAGAAATGTTCCCTTTAGAATGATAAATCCATACATATATTGGATTTTCCTTTGATACGAGTATTGCAGAAAATTTATTCGACCCATCTTTGTTATTATCTATTGGACGATACGGATCATTGAAATGATTCAAATTGCTCATTTTCCGATTTATACAAAAATAATTATTAATAGTATGCAAAAATCCCTTCTATCATTGCCTTGACCGAGACACCAGTGCATTATGAAGATGGTCCTTCCCGACTTTCCAATGAACCGTATTAACAAGTAGCACACTTTAGAACTCCTTCTCGCTCTAAACTTTACACCACTCTCGGCCATATCCAATCAATAGGGAGCCATTTCCTAGTAGTAACAACCCAGTTAACCATGACTTAACCCTATTTTCATTCATTCATTAAACCGGCCAATGAAAATCGGATTCCGCCGACCATACGCTTCCCAAATGCTATTAGGACGGAATATCCCCAACTGGCGTTTTCCCGAACTTTATCCCGGAGTCGTATTATGCTTATCCATTAACTGTCCGGGAGCGAGCATATTTCCCGGAGCGAAGTGTCGGGTCGATCCGGGAGAGGAGTTCAATTAGAGAAGTTGCTGCTCCAGGCAATACATGCTAATTCCGCTTCTCCGGTTTCACGAGGATGATGGGGCGCAAATACTTGATGCGGAAGGACGGCCCCCCGGACCATGTTGTGCCAGGGCAGCTGGTTGTGTGCTGAGCCCCTGTGCAGTCGTTTAAGAAGGTGGCTGTCTTAAAAGGGTCTTTTAAATTTCGATAAATATTTGGTATTCCTCATGGGATGTATGGGCGAAAATTGCGTTATGGGACCATCGCCAGAGTAAATATAGTTAGATACATTTTGATAATTTAGGTTGATGACTAATGCATCAAGAGTGAAGACGTGTCTTATTAATTATTGGGGCACTGTTGATGATCAATATTGATTTTTGCTGAGGGTCAGTTGATATTTGGTATTATCTTCATCGTAACTAGTATTGGTATTTTTCCTTACTGTTGCTGTTCTAATGCAGCTGGCAATACAGAAACAGTTAATCGTTATGCCATATGCAAGGGCTGCACTGCTGTTAGTCATTTTGCCCTACCCGGAGTCACGGAAGATATGCTACGGACGCGAGTAACACTACCCCCGAAACGTTCTATGATCATATTAGACCGGGACGTACGGTTTACAGTGGATTCCGGACCAGTACAAACATCCATGGCACCGCCGGGACAAGAATCCGAAATATGTGACACAGATCGCCAGAGCGCTAGTCATTCGACCATCGGGCCCACAAATATAGCATTATGTAAATTGTAATTGAATTAAACATCTAATTCAGTTAATCATTCGACTCTTGGCCTTATTGTAACCAGGTGGCGTTCAGAAGGGCAGTGATTCAAATCTGTTGCTGCGTGCGTTTTCGTGAATGCCTTCTGAAAAGATGAAAGTCCGTGGCGATCGTTACAATATGTTCAAGCCAGCGGCCACGGCAGAACGCATAATGAAATGGTAAACCTGTTGTCAGTGTTATATCTCCTTTTGCAGAAAAATGCGTTGAAATTCACTCTTAAATCTGCTCGTGGCCTGATGGCCAATTGGCTAGCGCTCTGGCCTTTGGTATCACAGCATCAGGTTCGAATCTTGGCAGTGGTATGGATGTTTCTATTGTTGCGGAATCCACGTTAAACTGTTGGTCCCAGTCTGTTTGGCCTAAAGTGTGCATAAAATGACCTTAGAGTGACAAATCGAACCAAACCATTCAAATCCAATTTGGAAACTGTTATCGTAGTTTTACGTGTAAGTTAATTCGAATTTTGGTTGTAAACATTTGAAAGTTATCAATTTTTATAAGACCCCCTATTTCAGTAGCACCAAAAAAAAAAAAAAAATTATTCATATTGCAATAATTATTCATAATCAATATTTGAAGTCTACTTCAGACCTTGCTAGAAAAAACTATATTTGAAATACTTTGCATGCTCACAGAATCGTTATTAAAAAAGGTCCAAAAGCAGTGTGTACGTTATGTAAATAAGCAATTTCATTTTGATAAACATCGCTCGCTATACGTTCATTTAGGTCGAGTCCACAAATCAGATTTTCTATATAAATAAAAGATAAACTAGTTTTTAGTACTCTTTCGATCCATTTGCATAAATTTCAGATTTACGGCCACAAATATCCTGTAATTTTGTGTAAGCACTTGATTACGTACTCCATGAATAATGGCAGAAGTCCTACACCGTAATTGTCTTGTTTTTCATTTTTGGCTTGACAACATTTTTAAATCAACATAAAATTACTCGCTGCTGAATCGCTGCAAATAGCCTTTTCGCTGATCTAATTTTGTGAATGTTTATACCGAGTTTGATGTCGCTAAAAATTCTCTGGGGTTTAATCACGAAGAACAATTTCCCTCTAGAGTTAATACGCGGCTTATCGATTTTGAAATTCGTGACAGTTACTTTAAATGAGGTTCGAATCTTCTTCGACACAATGAAGTTTACTGGCTAAAGTTTTCAACATGCAGCCAAGAAAATTGATCGATTCCTTCGAACTTTAACCTTTTAGCATTTAAACAGTGCATGTTTAATTAGTGGGAAAACGTTTAAAAGCATAATTTTATTCGTTAACATGGAAATTCGTTCTTTCCTAGGGAAAAATGTTCCGTATTGACGTTATAAAGTATGTAACATGCTTGCTTGATTATATGAGTTGTAAACATGCTTTTTCAATTTAGCCTTTATTGAACCCCTTAAAAGATCACATTTTTTTCAAAAAGCTTGTTTGAGAACAATTTTTTTTATTAAAATTGAAAATATGCATTGTTTGATTTCTGAACTGTAAATTTTTATTGTGCTTTATTTTATTTTTTATATAAAAATTCACCATAAAAAAAGGAATTGCACAGTAAAATCAGAATTCCTAATCCTCTGATTGATCGGCAGAAATTGAGAAATCACCCTACGATATATCACTGTTATATATCGATATTCATTTTTAATCATTTTGGGGGGGAAAATAAGCAAGGAAAGTAAATGCAAGCATTATAAACAAAGTATTGTGTAAACGCAAGCGAATGGATAGTGAATGCAAGCATTATAAACGTATTACGCAAATACAAGCAAAAATACCACAGAGTTCCTTGCGCATTCTGAAGGACATCCAATCAAATGTCCAAATGTAACCGATAGGAAATCAAGAAAGAATGATGATTACCTACCGCAGGGTACCACGATTGAACGATTCACAATTGGTGTTTGGCTTAAAATAATACAAAGTAACTGAAAATACTCGCTTCAATCCAGAAAATTAAAAATAATGAAGACATGGCCCCCTTTCCCCAGTTGACTTTTCTGGGAGTGGTTGTTCTAAATATAGTGGAGGGGTTACATGGGAAATATTGAAATTGCTCTTTCCTCATATGTAAACCCGTCTCTTCACTTTTACTTATATTGAAAAAAAAAAAAAAAAAAAAAAGCAATTGAAAATAAATGCAATCGAAAATAAAAGCATAATTAACAAGCAACTCTTCGCCAATGCAATTTTCTAGACTAAAGCGTTTATTTTGAGCTAATTTGTATTTTCAGCCAAAAGCAACGCTAAATGGCGATAGACTGTTGCCAGACGTATATTATGAAATAATCTAATCTTTGGCATAATAATATAAGGTTGGCCAAAATGATCGTTTTGGTCCAGAATTAAAACATTTTATACGAGTTAACTCGTGGTATCCCTAAAAGATACAAATATGAAGTACGAGTATACTCGGTTTCATATTATTCCAAAGATCGATTGCGCCGAGTTATTGTAATGTTCGATTACGCCGAATTATTCCAAAGTTCGGTTATCATTTAATGGATTATCCTAGGATATTTGGGATAATCCATTAGAGTTAAGTTGAATATTCGTAAATTAATTTAAATGTAAGCGGCCAATTTTTTTATTATTTCTAATTGAATTCTTTTGCTGCATTAATATTGGAAATAACAGTAAACTCGATTTGTTTAAAAAGTATTCGTGAAAGCAATTTTAATCTTGCATATGAATTCAATAGTACTAGTATTATAGTGTATATATGTATAGTGTTATTATAGTGTATATATGTATAGTGTTGTTATTATAGTGTATATATGTATAGTGTTATTATTATAGTGTATGTGTATAGTGTTATTATTATAGTGTATGTGTATAGTGTATATGTTAGCTCACTATAACATATGATATAATGAGCATAGTATTGCGTTAATCCATGTACATTTTTGAACAAATGTATATGAAAGAAATCATAATTATTTGAAAACATGTAAAAGATGGTCTTAAGGATTACTTCATGAATTTTAAGTGACCATCTTATAAGATGGTCTACATTATGAATTACTGAATCTAAACATGCTTCCATGAAAATTTCCAGGTTTTTTTTATTGAGTTAAATTTTATGTTGAATTTTACAATGAAATCACTTTCAAGTTGCTATTCACGTATTTTGCTTTGTAAGAAAAGGAATGATTCAAATTCTTTAAAAATAAAATAAATTTATTATGCTATTCTTTTTGTATGTAAAATCAAAATATTTTATCTTTGAAAATTTGACGTTCTCGAATATGAAAAAGCAGCGCTATGGAGAATAAGTTATTGACTTTTTCGAAAGGATAATTTATTAGGTTTTGTTTGCAGATGGCAATGACAGCAATTGTTTGCTTTTTTTTTTTCTCCCTCTATCGGATGTTAATAGCACTAATGATACTTCATGTTGTATTTTCCGTAAAGGGATTTTTTATTATTCAAGAAAATTTAAAAATATATTTCCATGATAATGCGTTTGTTTTAACAACATTTATTTCAGTTTATTCTTTAGATATTTAGTTAAATGTAGTGCATTTTTCTCACTGTATTCTTTATAAATGCACTATGAAAAAAAAAGTTTGTTTCTAATTCTTGTTATTTTTACTGTAAAAATTATAAATTATTATCATGTGTGAACATGATTTTGATGTGGTAAGAGATCTATGGTGTTCCAAAAAAAGTGAAGCTATAAAATAAAAAATAAATAAGAGTATTAGTTATTGTTTAAAATGGATTAATCTCCTAGCGCAATACTATAAACTTTCAATTCAAAAACTTTTATTTAAAATAAATACAGATTTTCACGTGGTTTTATTCTTGTGTGTTTTTAAAACCGGCATGGAATATGTATGCTGCTAAATATAACGATTGATCCAACATTAAGTCACATGCTCTGTAGTTTATTTTGAATTGTTTAGTTTTCAAAATAAATATATATTGTTTCAATATCCTTAAAATAGTGTCTAAGAATTTTAATAAACATAAACTAATCCTTAGACAGCATTAATTTAATCATCATTTTACAGACTTCTCTGTTTGAATTTGGTAGTGCTTGTAGTATTTGAACAATTGCTTCTTCATGAAGATCTAGGCTTATCAAACTTTGGTATATTCCTGTGGCTATTGAATTTGCTAATTCTTGCAGTACTTTGAGCAATTGCTTTATAAAATTTATTGGGTTATTGAACTTTGGTATATTCCTATATGTATTCATCAAGCAAAATATGTTTACACATGATAAATTGAAATTCGTGATCGGATTACAGTTTTTTTTTTTTTTTTTATTTATTCACATTAACATATAGTTATTACTTTTTTTCAAAAATAATTTATTTTTTATTAAGCTTATGTTAATACATTTATTTGAACTCTAATCTGCAAGTCATATTTCAATTTATTATAACCTCTAACTTTTTTACTTCAAAAAATACAGTGCAACATTAGTGCAATACAAATCAACATGGACTGTAAAATTGGTCGACTTTAGGTTTAATGATTTGTTAACGACATTAAAGAATACATATTTATTACATTATTATTTTCATAATTTTATTTAAATCCCTTTATATAAGAATCAATGATTATATATTAATTATTTTTAAAAGGGTTTTTTACAAAAAAATTTTTCTCTTTGTCTTGACTGATGCCAAAACGACTAAATTTATTAATAAATGCCTTAAAAATGCATAAAAACTATCAGCCATATAAAAGCATAAAAATTTAAAAAATCATTCATTTGTATTTATCAATTGAAAAAATCGAAAAAAAAAAAAAAAAAAAAGGCTTCCCCCCCACCTCGATTTTCAATTGATAAATGCAAATGAATGATTTTTTTAAAATTTTTTAATTAAGAAAATATTCTCAGTTTCAAAGAAAAAAACATTTTTTTTTTTAATGTTGAATAAATTGATATTACTTCCTTTACTGAGACGTAATAAGTTGGAAAGAACAAATAAAGTTTTTGATATTTTTTTGAATTATTTTTTGTTTTCATTTATATTTCCTTAAGTTGAAATAGAGGACCTGAAAATGCGTAGAATAAGTAAAAAAGTTATTTTATCAAATAACAGCTACAAATAAAATACATAAAATAGCACGAGGTATTATAAAATAATTTGCATTGTTAATGTGTAAAAGAATCTTTTTTAATGTCAAAAAGATTTTCGTTTTAAATTCATAATCTGGGCAGGGTTATTCTGATACCAAATAATAGCCAAATATCAGTCAGTATTAACTTATTTATTCTGGACTGTGACATCCATGCCTACCGCCATCAAATATTCCATTTCTGCCAACTAGCAAAATAATCCCCCTAAAAATAACACGGGGAACAGCGGCTTTTTTTCCCCTTTCTTTTTTCCCGAAAAGATACAGTGTTCGTGTTTTATTTCATGCGAATAACTCTTTTCCCCGAGACCGTCCCTCTTCAAAATAACGAACGAGAAAGAACCGCGTTACAGTTGCAGTTGGAACGACGTTAAGTGGAAAGAAAAAGCGATGACGAGACGATGTAGGAGAGTGGAGTTGAGTAGTATCCGAGCTGAAGACATCGCTTGGGGCCAAGGAGAAACACTTCCGAATGTCTTGTTCATAGCAATATTGCTTTCCAAGGCTCCATTTCCCTGAGAAAGAAACTTCTCTCTCAATGTTTATTTATTAGCGCTTCGGAGTTCTAGAATGGGCCAAGAACCCACCGTTCGCAAAATTTGCACGCCATTTTCACGCCAGAACTATGTTCTTGAACGAACGTTGTTAACAAAAGAATTGATTTTGGTCTTTTATTTTATTTATTTATTTTTTTTGTCTGTCATTCTTGTTTTTTATTTAAAAATGTTCTAGCTGTTTGAGTTTTGATTTATTTATTGTCTGCGTAATACCACGATGCTATTTTAGGGAAAATGTATTGATTTTTAGAATTTTTTTTTTATATGTAAAGCCGTATATAGAATAGAATGTTCTTGGACATATTTTTACTTTTTTTTAAAAATATAAATAGACAATGATTTTTTATTATTTAAAATTGTTTTTATATAACTGACAATGATCGATAAATGTTTTATTTTTTATATTGACAATAAATATTTTTAAAAATTTTTTATTTTTTTGCATTTTTTCGAATAAAAAAACAATTTTAGAATTTAAAATGCTTTGTCAGAAGAAAAGAATAAAAAACTCAATAATGCATTTGTCATTAACAATAAATATTTTCTTAATTGAAAAATTTTAAAGTCGATTTTAATTGAAAATCGAATAAAAAACAATTTTCAAAGATCTTTTATATGCATTTGTCAATTGAAAATCGAATAAAAAAAAACAATTTTCAAAGATCTTTTATATGCATTTGTCAATTGAAAATCGAATAAAAAAAACAATTTTCAAAGATCTTTTATATGCATTTGTCAATTGAAAATCGAATAAAAAAAAAACAATTTTCAAAGATCTTTTATATGCATTTGTCAATTGAAAATCGAATAAAAAAAAAAAAAATATGCATTTTCAAAATTTTTTTTTCAAAGATATATGCAAATTGAAAATCGAATAAAAAAAAACAATTTTCAAAGATCTTTTATATGCATATGAAAATCAAAAAAAAATTTGTCAATTTGTCAATGAAAATCGAATAAAAAAAACAATTTTCAAAGAATCTTTTATTTTTGTCAATTGAAAATAAAGTGCATTTGTCAATTGAAAATCGAATAAAAAAAAACAATTTTCAAAGATTTTTATATGCATTTGTCAAGAAAATCGAATAAAAAAAACAATTTTCAAAGATCTTTTATATGCATTTGTCAATTGAAAATCGAATAAAAAAAACAATTTTCATCAAAAATGAAAATCGAATTAAATATTTAATTGAAAATCTAAAGTGAATAATAAAACGACAATTTTGATTTTTATTTGCATTTGCCAATTGAAAATCTGGTTTTTTTTTTAAATTTAATTCTAAAGTGGAGTATAATAAAAATGTTGATTCTGAAGCTGAAGATAGTGCTATCAAAATGGAATTAAATATTTAATTTTAAAGTGGAGGGTAATAAAAATGTTGATTCTGAAGCTGAAGAAAGTGCTAACTATCAAAAGGAAATTAGTTAAACTAAATTCACTTTTTTTTAGAATTAATGTTTTTTAAAAAAATTGTTAATTCATTCATTTCATATTTGTTACTGTGTTTGAGACTATCAATATATAAAGTTATTCTTCCAATGGAAAAACAGATATATATTTTTATCAATTTGAAAACAAAATAAAATTCGTCAATATTAAAGACGTCGATGTTTTTCATTAAAATAGAGGCCAAGTTTTTTTCTGTGCAAATAGGTAGAAAATGGTTTACAGAAAAAAAAAACCGAATTTCATTCCGTAAGAAAACATTTGAAGTATTTTTTATTATAATAGCACAGTAGCCTTGAAAGGCGAACCACTACTGACTCATTAATTCCTGAGAAATAGGTCTTCCTTTTTCTTTTCCTCCTTCTCTTTCATTGGTTGTCTTTCATCGCGCCAACTCCTTTTGATTGGTGCGCATGACACTTGTCGAATGCCCACTCACGTAGAACATTCACTAATTGTCAATAAGACTACGTAAAAAAAAAAAAAAAAAAAAAATCTTTTTTTTTTTTTTTTCTCCGTTCGTGTTTTATTTTATGTTTTTTTCATCTTGTTCACGTTTTTTTTCTTTTTACCTTCTATAAAATATTACGCGTTTTTGATGTTTATAACCAATATCATTACTTGTTACCTTATTTTTTTATAAAAGCTTTATATTAATGTGTTTTTATTCAGGATATTAAAACATGCATAAATATTTTCTTTTTAAATATATATAAATTTTTTCTTTGATCATGGTTTCTATATTGTGAAATATATACCGGTTCTCGTCAGATCACCGAAGTCAAGCATCATTGGGCGCGGCCAGTACTTGGGAGGGTGACCACCTGGGAACACCGCGTGCCGTTGGCATTCACAAATTTGGGACCTGTGAATGGCCGAGTGTCTAGCACTCTGGCGCTCGGTCCACAGGTTTCGGGTTCGAATCCCGGCTGTGCCATGGGTGTTTGTAGTGGTTCGGAATCCACTTTTAAGCCGTAGGTCCTGTAAGAGTGTCACGAAGCCAAAGTCAGACTTCTACCTGCGGGTGCTCCATCACAACAGAAGCTGCTTCCTTCCCCTTCAATCATGAGTACGTATGGGCTCGTGGGCTTGGCCACCCAAGTGGGATGAGAAACAACAACAACATATTGTGAAATAAGTGAAAATGGCATTGAAAAATTATTGAAAGTTATAGAATAACCCTTTGTTTGCACGTTGCTTACTTTACATGTTAATAATAAAAATAACTATATTTTTTTCAAAAAATTATCAGAAATGTTTATAACATTAAGTCAAATAAAATTGCAAATATTTTTTTTTGTTTATAAAATAACTACTTATATCACACGCAGTTAATTTTAATAGTTTAATCATGATTGTTGATGAACTTGTTAAATTTTTGAGACAAGATTTGTTATTTAGTAATTAATTGTTTTATAAATAAAATAGCACAGTTTTACAAACTAATTTAGATTAAAACAAACTTCTCTAAAATTAAACATGCTTTTAAACGTAAGTTTTTGTGCTCATTTTATTAACAAATTTTGTTTTAACATATATTAATTTAATGTGCATAACTAATAGCGAAATGTTTTAATTGTTCATTAATTATTAATCTAGATTAAAACAAACTTTTCTAAAATTAAAAATGCCTTTAAACGTAAGTTTTTTTTTTTCATTTTATTAACAAATTTTGTATAACTAATAATGAAATGTTTGTATAACTAATAATAAATTGGTTCATTAACTATTAATCTAGATTAAAACAAACTTCACTAAAATGAGAAATGCTTTTAAATTTAAATTTTTGTGTTCATTTTATTAACAAATTTTGTTTAAACTTATATTACTATTATGTTTACTAACTAATAGCGAAATGTTTAAATTGATTCGTTAATTTATATTTTAATTTGAAATATTTTAATTACTTTATTTTTGTTTATAGTTACAGTAATATTAACGTAAATCTAAGATTTGTTTTCTACTTTGTATATATTTTGTTTAAGCTGTGTGAACAGTTAAAATTAACATTTAATATGAATAAAATGCACCGTGAAATTTTATGACTATTTCATACAATGCATACAAACTGGTGTTTATTTAAGTTCGCATAAAAATAACCTCTAAATCGAGAAACAAGTTTTGATTATATTACATTTCTATTCATTCTATGTCAGAATAATAAATACAAACTAAAAATAGTAAAAAATTTTAAATATGATGATTTGATAATTCCACCGGAAAACAAGAAATGTTTATTTATAGATTTAAAATTCAAATTCAAATCGAGAATCTTGATTAAATTTATTCATAAAGATGTCACAAATTAAACATATACAGTTTCACACATTTGTATGCATAAACCCGTGCGTAGTAACTGATTAAAGTGATAAAATCGGAACTCTCTATCTACGGGGTCATTAAAATTAAATAACTGGAAATTACTAAAATTTAATAAATTCATTGCCATGAGAGGAAGGGGAAATAAAAAAAGATTTTACTATCAAATTATACCCATCTAATAAACCATTTTATTTTTTCTTTTCAATTTCGAGTTCTTTTTTCCACCCTTTTTAATGCCCGTAATTTTTATGCAGCCATGAAATTTAATGCATAACCGTATATCTGTAACTGTATCGAGCCTGCTGAATGGATTTGCCAAAGGCTATCCTGCCAAACGATAGTTTTTGTTTCAGAACATCGAACTGCCCCCGACACTAGCAGCGCCCTCTATCGCTGCGGGCTGACATATCTTCATCTGTTTTCTCTGGTTCTTATTCTTTTATTTTTCTTTTCTTTTTCCTTTTGGCAACGGGACTTCGTCAGATATAAGGGGGGAAGGGGAAGAAGGGAATATCTAAAAAAGGAAGAAAAAAAAAATTGCAATCTCTCTTCCCTCCCGTTCTTATTCGGTAGAAGTTACAGTTACGGCTATGTTACTTTCCTTTCCCCCATTCATTTTTGAGTCAGGTATTATGTTGCCTCTTTAATGGGGTAATTTATAGCGTATTCTCCGTGGTGCGTGTTAAGCCTGTGCAGTTTTCTGGGTGTTGGGTGAAAAATAACGCAAAAATTGGCCGAAAAGCGGGGTAATTGGGGCGATTTTTTTGATGCATGTGTTTTGTCAGGTCCTTCTCACTTAGCAGGAGAATTTTATCAGTGGGTAGGCTGTTCTTTAAGTATTTTTGGGGAATTTTTTTTTATTTTTTTTTATGAAACTGATGATATAACAAAGTCGGCTTATCTCAAAAATATTACTGGGCTCATTTTTAATAATAATAAATAAAAATACAGTCTTTTTCAAAATGCTTATTAAACCCCCACAACGCATAACTTTGACTTTTCATTCCGCTTATTTTTATTAGCGATATAATACTGTTTATTTAAATACAATACATGAAATTAGTTTTGTTACTTAGATTCAGTTCATATAAATGTTATAATTATGTGTTTTTGTATTTGGTTTGTCACACTTTAGGCTAATTAGAACGCGATCTACAGTTTTACGTGGATTTCGAACCAATAACAAACAACTATGGCACCGCTAGGATTTGATCCTGTGATACCAAAGATATCGGGATTTGATTCTGTGGTACCAAAGATATCGGGATTTGATTCTGTGGTACCAAAGATATCGGGATTTGATTCTGTGGTACCAAAGATATCGGGATTTGATTCTGTGGTACCAAAGATATCGGGATTTGATCCTGTGGTACCAAAGATATCGGGATTTGATCCTGTGGTACCAAAGGCCAGAGCACTAGGTGATTGGTTAGCCGATTGGTCATCAGACTGCTTAAAATTATGTGAGGATACAGACAGTATATATTTTTGTATTATTATTATAAAGTTTTCTTGTGTTAAAATCTTAATTACTTTAATATTAATTCGAAAATGATACATATTTAAGGGTAATAATTTGAATTTCTAATTCCTTTATCAGTCAACTACATTTATGCACTGCCAGCCGTTTGGAAATTTAGCTGGTTAGCCTCATTTTTTTGCTTCACACTATTTTATAACATTAAAATCAAAACTCATTAATGCAGTTGTAAACAACTTCAAATATTCACTGTCCATTGGATACGATGCATCTAAAAATGTATTAAAACTGGAGTTGCCGTGCTTAGGCAAGAAGACGAAACAGAAACACAGTCCCTGATTCGGGAATTCCGTTTTTTTTAAATATATATTTTTTTAAAATTTTTTTTATGAAATTGACGATGTAACAAAGTGGGCTTATTTTCAAAAATATTACTTTCCCAGTAATATTTTTTAACCCCGGAGATTTAAAATTATCTTTAAAATTGTCTTCATTTAAAATTGTCATTTAAAATTGTCATTTAAAAGAGCCATTTAAAATTGTCATTTAAAAGAGCCATTTAAAATTGTCTTCAAGCTCGAGGGCTCCGCTACGGAGACAATGCAAATAACAATATAAATAATGCGTTTCATTTAATGTTCATATCAAACTTGCATGTGAATATGATCTTTTCACTAAAATCGCTTTGAGTTGCTGGTAATACGAATGAAAAAAAAACTTCGAGTGCAAAGGGTTAATAATAATAATAAAATTTTTTATTATTAACCTTTTTCAAACTTCTTATTAAACCAGAAAACTTTGACTTTTCATTCAGTTTATTTTTTTAGCAATATACGACTGTTTAATTTATACACAATCCGTGAAATTAATTTCGTTACTTAGATTGAGTCAATATAAATGTTAAAATTATACGAGAAAACAGACAAAATATATTTTTTATTATAATTTTTATAAAGTTTTTATATGATGAAATCCTAATTATTTTAATTTCTTTATTGATCAAATAATTTATTTATGCCAGGCGTTTGAAAATTTAGCTTGTCAGCCTCTTGTAATCCAAAAGCCCAAATTAGCTTTCAAAAAAATATTACTGTTTATTTTTAATTGCAAAAAAAAATGTCTTTTCAAACTACTTATTAAACCAGAACTCATAACTTTGACCTTTCGTTCAGTTTATTTTTATTAACAATATAAAAGACTGATTAATTTATATTCAATGCATGAAATTAGTTTTACTTATATTCAGTCAATATAATTGCTTTACATTATACTAGGAAACACCAAAATATATTCTTTGTTTTTATATAAAATTTTCATGTGATAAAATACTAATTACTTTAATTTTAATTCGAAAATGATAAATATCTTAAGGATAATAATTTGAATTTTTGATTTCTTTATCGATCAACTATATTTATGTATGACAGCTATTTTGAAATTTAGCTTATTAGCTTCTTTTTTGCTTCATACTATTTTAGAACATTAAAATCATAGCTCATTAATGCAGTTGTAAGCAACTTCAAAAATTCACTATTCGTTGGTTGCGATGCATCATAATTCTTTAGGAACTGGAGTCGTCATGTCTAGGCAGAAGAAAGAAAAACACAGTCCAACTAATTTAAAATCTGGAATTTGATTTATTCAATATCGGCATTTTTGCTATCCACCACTGATACAGAGTTAGGAATCGTGTATATATATATATAACTGACCCCTTGGCTCTTTTACATTTTTTTTTTTAATCAAAATTCTAGCAGTCAATGTTAAAGTTAAATATTAAGGATTTAATTCAATTGCATTCTGCAATAATACAATCTCTAGCAAAAACAGTAAATGCTTTAGCAGTAACTTAAGTAAGATCTATTAAAAGATTTCACAGAAATTATTTTATATTCAAGAGCAAATATGTTTTAATGTATAACAAATGTAGCTTCCTTGTGATTAAAATGTACATTTTCTTTTAATTGTCTTTAACTATTCTTATAATACTTTGGTACTTATTAGTACAAGGATATCTTTTTACGTTATTATAATATTACACGTGTAGTATTTGCCCTAAATACTTTGTTGATGAAAAAAACTTTTGTTACAGATATCTGAGTTCAATAAAGACTAAGTCATTGAATTTATTTCACATATTTTCGAAATACATTAGTAATCATGATTCGTAAAAAATAATTCATGAAATAACTGCAAAGAATCGGGTGTCGTTATTAAAAAAAAATCTTGTTGTGAATCAGGAATTCTTTTGACTGACACACCATTCCTGCTGATATATCTGAATTATACCAAATTCAGCATTATCATCCATGGCTGTGTCATGGATGATAATGCTGAATTCCGTCATGTCTTCCTTAGCCGCTTTGAATTTGCATGTCACATTACAGAAAACAAACTCAATCCCGTCAATTAGACTGTTGATATCATTATCTTCATTGATTGGATCTATCTTTTCAAAGCAATCAATGTGGTTCAGGCCATAGGAAACTAATGTGGTTCGTGGTGGAAAGCGAATCTTCACATTCTTTTAGTTAGTTTTCGCTACTACTGAAACAGAATTGGAAACTTTATTTAAGCAAGATATTCCTAAGCTTTCAAACTTCATCGGCATATCATATGTATAGTCAGAGTGACTGGTGTGAGATTTCTGGGTTTTCTTCCATACGACATGCAAATGCTAGGCACTTATCCTTAAAAGATCTACTGGAAAGCACTGGTCTTCCTTTATCATCGTCGGTGGGCTGTTCGTGGGATACATAAGTTGTAGATAAGTCAATCGAGGGATGTTGGATAAGAAGCACCTGGGCCTTGCGGCTTTTGTCGACGTTTACTGATAATAGGTAAAATTAACTTTGTAAAAAATATAATAAGACGAAGTTGAAGATGAAGTAGTACATAAAGCCTACTAATGTTCAATAAAAAAGATATATGCAGGTTAGTCAATAGCATTATTTTGTTATACCATTCAGCTAAAAAAAAATAGTGATCTTTTAAGGTCAGTTATATTTAATATTTTAAAAGGAAAGGCGGATTACCAACATAATAATCTATTTTCACAACTAAATCGCTCAACGCGCACGATAGACGTCATAAAATGGATTAAACTGTCAAATTGTGTACGTAATCGAAAATTATCTCGTGTAAACAATTTGTGTCTTTACCAAACCTTCCCTATCTTTTGTTGAAGATTCCTGCAACAATTACTTATTTTTTTTTGAAACATGGAAACTTGCAACATATTTTCTTTCCATAGCCTTCTTTGCACACTAATATTAGCATAATTTCTATTTATAAATTAAAGTGTCTAGTTATTATAGGAGTTGACAGGAATGTATATTTCAGCTTGCCTTATTTAATATCTTATTGAAATTCATTATTTTCGTAAAATTAAAAATTTTAATTAAATATTAATTTTAAATTAATATTTAATTAATAATTAATTTTAAATTAATATTTAATTAATAATTAATTTTAAATTAATATTTAATTAATAATTAAATTTAAAATCATTTTTCAATTCTGAAATTAAGTAAAAAACAAATACTTCTATCATCATCTTCTTCTTAACTCATCTGTTACTCCATTCCATTTCAAAAGCAAATCTATTTTTAAAATAAAAGTCTTAATCTAATTGCCAAAACTGAATTCCTCTGAAAGACGAGACGATATTAAATTCTTGACTCGCGTGATAACCAGGGGGAACTTTTTTTATTCTTTTTTAGCACCCTCTTTGCTCCGTGGAAATCTAATTCATTTTTGAACGTAATGATTCTCAAAGGACAGATTGAAAGAAAGAAAAAAGAAGAAATATCGGAATGAAACGTTTTCTTAAATAATACATCCCAAATCCAAAGTTGTACCTACGCAAGACGACCCCACGTTTTCTTTAGTGAAAAAAGCCGATTCCACACATGTTTCCCTTTCTCAAATAAAGAATATCCCTCATCCCCTTCTAACCTAGATCGTTTGGCGCTCTCTTCCTGCCCATCCCCTTCCCATATGTGTTCTAATATAGTAGTAGAATTCTTCCTCCAACCCCTTTCGCTGTAACCGTTTTATTTATTTTTTTTTCTTCCAGTACTGCTGTCGCTTGTATTTCCTTTCCTGTATTTTTTCCAAAATTTCCCTTCCACTCCAAATTTCTTTCTTTTTTTTTCTATTTATTTATTCTTTAGTTCCATATTATTTAAATTCCCCCCCCCCTTTAAGATCTGTGTTCTTATTTCCAACTGGAGAGCTGCCTATGAGTTATTCCAACGTTTTTATGTGATGAAAGCGACATACTACAGTACTGTGCAAGAAGAGGTTTTCATTTCTGGGGGTTTCGTCTGTTCGTCTCGTCTTCTGACGATGTCTATTTGAAAATTGCTTTTGTCGCGCAGAGAGGGGGGTGAGGGGGTGGAGAAAAAGGAGTTGAGTATATTTTTCTGGGAGATCGTTTTCTTTAGATGCTGTTGTGATATTGTTCCTCTTTTTTTTCCATTCTTCTAGCGACAGTCCAATTCGTCAATCTTTTAGACGGATCTCTCTCTTTACGTAGAGCCTTCAATGTATCATTTTTCTGAGTGTTTACTGTTTTCATTTTGATCCTGCTTACTTGCCAGGAGTTTTAAGCACTTTGGTTTATTGCGTTGGCTAGACATTTTTTATGGATTTTAATTTAAAATGCTTAGATTAACGTTAGTTATGTGTACATTGGTATTGTACAAAGTGAGCCCTTTATGGTTTTGTGTATCACGCCGTGTGATAATTAAGGTCTGCTGCATACCGGGTGCATTAGATTAGTCATAGACTCGAGAACTCTGAAAATCTCCGTTCTTGGAGTGAACTGCACTTGCGAATCAAATTTAATTCTTTAATTTGCATTTTTTTAAATAATAATTTATGATGTTATCTCTATATATAATGCTTGTAAATAAAAATTCCCATTATATTGAAGTTTTCTCATGAATTTGAAAATGGATCTCTTCTTGAAGCCGTTATAGGTCTAATATAGTCCGAGACATTGCGATATGATATGAAAGTTTTGCAAATCTTATTAATTTGCTATCATTTCTGCATGTTAAAAAAAGTAAAAGAAATGAGAGCATTCTTATAAAAATAATGCAGCATAAAAAAAAATAATAAAAAAAGGAATAACTTTCTTTATGCTATTCTATATTTTGTAGTCTTATGCTAGTCTAACTTTCTTATGTAGTCTTACTTTTTCAAAAGTTGTCATATGCCTTTTTCCTTTCAAAATTACTCAATTATGAATGAGTCATCTTCTCGTTAGAAAAGTTGTTTCTGCGAAAAAAAGGCTCTATTTTGTTTCATCCAACACTAGTTGACATAATAACAAACTGAAATGAGCCACAGTATGCATCATCCTTACTAAGTGGTTGGCAAAGGACACCCAAGATGTGATATTGTTGTGGCTTGTCGAAATCCTTCAAAGCGATAACTATGACAAAAACGTTCAGCAACATTAACCCCAGCTCATCAAGGGAGGGAGGGAAGAAAAAAAACTGGCAACCGCGACCAGAGAAAAGAAACAAAGCATACTTCCGTGGAACCACACCTCGGATGTGAATAGAAAAGGGGTGGAAGGAAGTGCTGGAACAGGATAGCATGGAAATCCTAAACAAAAATTCGATATTCTTTCTAAATAATGCTTAAGTATCATTAGGGAAATGGGATTTTTTTTTCTTCCCGACTTGTTTTTCTGTGCTGCAGTATTTAACCATTAGTAATGAACATGATCCTCCAGAATATTCTGAAGGATCTGTTGCTTTTCTATATTTAGAATAGAATCCCAGAGAAAAAAGAAAAAAAACCTCAAAGAAATGAAACGGGAGCTTGAAAAAAGATGGGACCACCTATTAAGACAGAATATTTTATTTATATTACTATACCCTCTCTATTTTTTTATGTAATTGTATACTAATGAAAATCATCCCTTTTTCCATCCCTTAATATCTGCAAACATAAATACAAATAGCATGCAATATTGTTACCTAGTGGATGGTAAATGACACCCAAGCTGTAGTATAATTGTCGTAGCTTGTCAAAAAACATCCTAAGCAACAATGAGATTCTGTTGAACCGTTAACATTTACAGACAATAAATAGTAAATTATGGGTATAATAATATATTATTAATATATTATATGTACTACTATATATAATATATTACTGAACTCTGTTTTTTTTTTTTTATATGTAACGGTGTTCTAAGGAAAATCACTCTCCAATGTTATGTTTTTCTAAACATCCGTTAATATAAATACAAGTAGCTGAGTGAACGACAGCATGTACCATTGTTGCCCAGCAGGTGGCAAATGACACTCAAGATGTTGATTGATTGTTGCGGTTTGTCAAAAACCTCATAAGCAACAGTGAGATTCAGTTGAACCGTTAAAATTTGTAAACGTTTACTTTTGATATGGCACTCATAATACACTATCTGGAAGAAAGTGACGGGACACCCTTCGAAAAGTAAAAGTCGACAATATAATAATAAGTATTTCATGTTATGAATACTCTGTAGTCGACTAGAGTTGTCTGAGTTCGAGAAAGGTGTGTTGGTTGGATTGCATCTTGCCAAGGTATCAATTAGGGAGATATCCCGTCTCCGTAACTGCTCAAAATCAACTGTAGCACGTGTTGTGTGTCACTATGATGGACGACCTATAGTTCTCACCAGCAGGGACCGGCATGCACGGCAGGGAGATTCGATAACCGTCAAACATCCATGGATCACATCGCTAATGAGTTTAGACAAGCCCCAGGTGTGGCCGTTCCGACCAAGACTCTTCGTATCGTTTAGGTTACACTGGACGTTCGGCGGCCCATTTTAAAATCATACTTGGACTCTAGATGACTGGAAATGCGTCCTTTGGAAAGTCACGATTTACCCTTTTCCGTTGCAATGGATGTGTTTGGGTATGGCGTTTATCCGCCTTTTGCCCGAGTGTGTCGTCCCATCTGTAAATTTAGTGGAGGAGGATTGATTGTATGGGCCTGTTTCTCCTGGTATGGGGCTGGCCTACTGGTGAAGGTTGATGGTGCGATGAATGTCGATAGATACTGTGATATTCTCGACAATCATGTCCTTCCTACCTTGTGGGAAACGTACGGTATGGATGATTGCTGGTATCAAGACGACAATGCAACATGCCATGTTGCAAGGAGGACTCTTGATTGGTATGTGAACAACAATGTTAAACGCATGGAGTGGCCGGCGCAGAGCCCTGATCTTAACTTTTCTCTGGGACGAATGGACCGTCGGTTGAGGGCCTGCACCCCATGAACTATGGAACTTCCTGTTAAACGTTTGGAAGGAAATTCCTCTTGCCACTATGGCTAATTTAGTGGAAAGCATGCCCAAGTTGTGATCGTAGCCAAAGGAGGCCCTACCTCCTATTAATTTTAATAAATATGGGTTTATGTCGTTATAGTGTCGTGTCCCGTCACTTTCTTCCACATAGTGTATATTATTACTATATATAATATATTTTATTTACAGTAATATACTATAAATATATTACTATATCCTCTATTTGATATATATATATATATATATCATGTATGTAACTAAAGGAAAATTACCCACCAATGTTACGTTTTTTTAAACATCTGCTAATATAAATGCAAATAGCTGAGTGAACGACAGCATGCATCATTGTTGCCCAGTAAGTGGCCAATGACACTCAAGATGTTGATTGATTGTTGTGGTTTTCAAAAACCTCATGTCAACAATGAGATTCAGTTGAACCATTAAATTTGTAAACATTTACTTTTAAAATGACACCCATAATATTTATTTATTTATTTATTATATATTATATACAATATATTATTATACTCTTTTTTTTATTTTATTTATGTAACTGTAAGCTAAGAAAAATTATCCTCCTATTTTTATGTTTTTCTAAATATCTGTTAATCTAAATACAAATGGCTGATGAACGACAGCATACATCATTGTTGCCTTATGGGTGGCAAATGGCACCCAAATTGTAGCATGCTTGTCGAAACTCCTATCAGCAGCAATGAGATTCCCATAATATACTATAATCCCATACTACAACCTTCTATAATAAAATCCCACAATATATATTATTATACTCTCATATTTTTATATGTAATGGAATGCTAAGGAAAATCACCCTCCAATATTATGTTTTTCTAAACATCTGCTGATATAAATACAAATAGCTGATGAATAGCTGAGTGAACGATAGCATGTACCATTGTTACCTAGTGGATGGCGAATGACATCCAAGATGTAAGTATGATAGTTATGGCTTGTCAAAAACATCCTGAGAAACAATGAGATTCAGTTGAACCGTTAACATTTGTAAACGTTTACGTTTTAAATGACACCCAATATTACATTACTATATATAATATATTACTGTACTCTCCATTTTTTTTTTTTTTTGCATTTGTAACGGTTTGCTAAGGAAAATCATCCTCATAATTAACCGTATTTCCCTTTTCACACGCCATGATTCGTAAAAAAATTTACAAATTTTATTTTGATCCTTTATATAGTTTATGAAATATTTTTTCGAGAAATTTAAAATATTTTCTAATTTTAAGTAATTATATAATTTTTAATATTTTCTATTTCTCTTTTTTTTTTTTTTTTTTTTTTTTTTTTTTTTTTTTTTTTAGAAATTCATGATCAATACAAACTTTATATGATAAATATAAAAATGAAATATTTTACCACTTTGTATTTTTTTTTTTTTTTTTTTTTTTTTTTTTTTTAAATTACAGAACAAAATAAGTGACTTACTCTACTACAACTTAAACAAATATAATTTCTTGACACTATTCGCACTTAAAATACATAAACTTTCTTTGGGAAATTTTCACTCCATTTTTCATATTCGAGTGTCAAGAAATGTCTCATTTTTGCCTCTCGAAACACACCCTTTTTCTAAATATAGTAACTTCTTGAAACCGAGACGACAAATCTGCGCGAAAAATCGGTGTCGAAAAGCAACAGAAGGCCTCATTCCTCATTCATCCAGATAAAAAAAAAACATACATATATATATGCATCAAGACATTTTTCCCCCCTCTTGAAAAAAAAAAACTCCACATACGCCAACAACAGCAAAAAAGAAAAAAAAACGGTATCGTTTTTTCGCGTGTATTTTACAACCAGTAGCGCAAAGATCATCTCCCATCAACGTTTAAACGGCAATTATTGTTAGTTTTTTTTTTTTTTTTTTTTTTTTCTCTCCCCTCCCCTTCCCCCTTTCCAAAGAGCAAGTGTCATGTGTTCCTCAGAGAGGCCATGAATACCAGAAGCCTCGATAATAGCCTTTGGTGTAATTAGCTCTTGCTGCGAGTATTACACCAGCCCTTGAAAGAAACGTCACAGGCAGATGTTTTTGAGATGAAAAGAAAATAAAAAAAAAAAAAAAAGAAAGGAAATAAAATGAAATAAAAAATTATTTTGGGAGGATTTTTTGGGAATTTTCCTGTGCGGCCTGAGATATTTATAGCACCGAACCGGCGAACTTCAGAGGCAAAGTGGCGCTCGACTTAATTGGTCCGGACGAATTAAAATTTATTTATGTTCGACGAGCGTTCTGGGACATTTGATTTTGAACGTTGCAGTCGTCTAATGAAGTCGGTATGCCCGTTTAAAAAGCGCTTATTTTTAAGCTGCAGATGGTTTTTTTTAAAAAAGTGGGATAATTGCGTAGGGTGCAGATTATATGTTTGTCTAAGGATTGACTTGCATAATGTGGAGATCAAATTATTCATTTAGATTTCATAATTTAAAAACCAGTTCATTTTTTATGAGTAGTAATATATATTTTTATAGTTTGGCAATGGACAAACTTCTGAAGTCTGTAGACACTGCACTGTTTGGAGGTTTGGTTTGTCGCTCTTCTGTCATCTTGTGCACACGATGGTTAAACAGACCGGGACCTTACAGTTTAACATGTATAAAATAAATTAAAAATTTCAGTTTTTCCCTCTACCATTTCTGCGGCCTGATGGTCATTTGGCTAGTGCTCTAGTCTTTTGAACCAGAAGCTTTAGGTTCCAATCCTGGCGGCGGCATGAATGTTTGTGGGTGATTCGGAATCCCCGTTAAACTGTAGTTCCAGGTCTAATTAGCCTAAAGTGAGCACAAAATGACCGTTGAGCGACCAACCAAACCAAATCAAATCTGCAATAAATATATATTTATTGAGAATTAATATATTTATAATATGTGATTGCCATTTTTTGAGGGTTATGCTAGTTAAATCAACTTAAGTATTGTGTATGTTAATATTGTTTCTGCAAATGAATTTCTATTGCTTTTTACAAATGAAAGCTATAAATATATATTAATGTTATATGTTAATAGAGTGGATGTATTTTAATACATTGGCGTTGCAAAGGTACTTTTTTCTGTAAGACGAGACATTTATTTGTTAACGCCAAAAAAAAAAAAAAAGTTTTCGAACCTTTCTATATGCAAAATAGCGCTTTTTTGCCTTAGAAGTCTCGACAGAGTAAACATCTAACAGCATCACGAATTTCTCCACCATCTCTTTTGTTAAACCTGCTTCTTCCTCTTTTGTTAAACCTGCTCTTTTGCAAATCTTCACCCCTACTACAAATACAAATGGGTTAATATAAATATTTCCCATCCTAGTACTGTCAACAACACGAGTACATCTATTGAGATGGCGATACGTTAAGCGTTTTAAAAGGATGGAAGGACAAATTTAGTGCCATCAGCACCTACCAGACTTAATCCGTTCCTCTTCGATCCCGACTGCACCCCCCAAATCCAGTCCAGTCCAATCCAATTCGAACCGATGATTACTCTCCCACCCCTTTGAAGACGGTTCATTGCGTTCCTCAACCTTCTCTAAATCCCATCAATGCACCAACCGCAAGAGAAATAAAGATAATAAAAAAAAAGAAAGAGAACGAAAAGGAAACCTTTTAAAACGTCAAACACAAACAGGGCGTTCGAATGCGATAGCCGCCCCGAACTTGTCGAAAAGATAGGGGCTCAAAGGGGTAGGGCAGACGATTTTCAATGGAGGTGGCCTTATCGCGCCACCACACACGCTCGGGATTTAACTCTTCCCCAAGTAACAGCTTCATTGTTCGGCGGGGGCTATTTTCCAGCCTGCTGCCTTTCCCTTCTATCTTGCTGCATATGCATTAAACTGCATTTGACTCTCCGGGGGGAAAGTCCTGGAATAATATTGATCTGATGTGAAGGGATCAGGACATTTCAGTGCTTTATCTAGGACATCTCCATCAAGGAAGAAGGAAGTTTGTGCGGTCGGTACATTTGTTTCCTGCTGAGAAGGTTTGACGATTTGTTTTCGCGAACTCATGTCTGCATTAGTGGTATGTATTGTTACGTGCTGTGGCTTTTTGATGCAGGATTATATAGATATATATATATTTTCATCGAACCTTTATGGATTACAAAATGCTAAATTCTGATATTATTCTTGCCATTGACTGCTCTTTAAAATAATGCTTTCCAAATCATAAAAATCAACTTTCATTTATATAATTGAATAAGTTCGCAGCATTTTTCTTTTCTTCCCCCTTTTTGGCAAAACTTCTCTTGGAGAGGGGAGATGCCCGCGAACCTATCCAATTATCTAAATAAAGTTGATTTTTTTTTTATATGAAATTCTTACAAACTTTATTTTAAAGAATATTTATAAAGAGAAAAGATACTTACAGTTACTCTAAATATTTATTTCATTAGGAATTGGTAATAATTGGATTTATTAGGATCATTAGCATTGTGATGTGTGTCTCTTTACGTGCATTTTTTTTAATGCCGCTAAACTATCCAATTATTTAAATGAAAATCAATTTTTATTTGCAATTTGAAAAACTTTATTTTAGATTACATTTATAAAGAGAAAATATCCTTGTAGTTACTCTAAATATGACTTTCATTAGAAATTCATAATAAATAGATTTATTGGGATCATTAGCATTGTGACGTATATCTATTTTTCATTGTCTCATTTTCAAGAATTAAGCAATAAATTGCAATTTAAGCTTATAACCATTTTAAACAATGGCTAACAGCACAAATTACAAAATTATTTATCTTAATTTACTATCTAAATTTTTCAATTCCTTCTATTAGCTCACACTCTCCCTAAATATATCTTGTTCAAATTTTCAATCGTTCATAAAATACTTTTTATTCCTTCACTCAAGTTCAAATACATTTTTTTTTGAACTTGTGGTGGATGACACTTGACGTTAATACAGTTTTTTCAAATATTAATTCAGTAATTAAATTTAATTAATTAATTTCAGTTTTTTTTGTAGATTTAAGTTGCATATATCTACGAATAGATGGCGCCAGATAAACTTCAAAAAATGAATGAAAATTATTTATAAAGGACTTTCTGCAATAGAGTGAAAAAAAAGTAGGAATTGACTTTTAATTTTTTTTTTATATTACTTGTTTTTTCTTTTTATATTACCTGTTTACCATTTATATTATCTATAAAAAAAACAAAGGGAAAATATATTCTGGTAAGAATTTTGAGTTGATATTTTTAGCAGAAACCTATTGGGAAAATTGCATGGGAAATTCCCTATTGGGAAAATTGCATGATTGTTTTGTTGTTGTTTCTTATTCCATTTGGTCGACAGCAACTTCTAGACCAAATCCATGAATCCATGTCTTAAAACGACGAATTATGGTAAAAGGTAAAAAATGCAACTTCTTTTTGTCCTTGCGGGACAAAGACATGGGGCACAAAATTGAGAAGTCTGGCCGGTTATACCACCGGACACTGGGTTCCCATTTTCGTCGCTTTTTACGATGGGCATTGGTTAGAGAAGCACTATTCTAACCCGGACCCATATGGGACTTGAATGTTTTTAATGATGTCATAAAAATATTTTTATTAAAAATGTCATATATTTTATTATAATTACGTCATATAATACTTGCGCAAGTTATCTCCATACTCTTGAGCAGATTCATTAAAGTTTTTTTTGATGTGTAATTATTATTGACTTTCACATTAATTTAATAAGTCTTACCAAATTAAAAGTTTGATATCTGCCGTAAGCTACCGTGTCATTTTCTTTTTTTTAATGAAACAAAATTCAAAGCTATTTCCATAGATATATAACTATTTTTAAATAGAAATGCTTGCGTATGTTACTATGATATTTCTGGGATAGTGCCCGAATTTATGTAGCATTGGAATTAAATTATTTTGAAGCTCGAAATTAATATGTTTTTTATTGAATTAAAAAAAAAACTCAAACAAATTATATATGGAATCTTCGAAAAATCTGTGACTTTTATTAATCTAAAATTCTTTTTCAAAACTTAACTTTTTTTTTTTATATTTGCGTATGTTACCTTCCGAAAATATTGTAAAAAAAGTTTTTTTTTTTTTTAGAGAAAAATAAAACCGCTTCTATTTGAAGAGCACAAGATTCATGCAATTCGTTTGAATCCATTCAATTCTTCCTTTAATGTTTTCATTTCGCTTTTTGCCCGAAAATATACACTAATCTCAATATTTATATAATACTGATTTTTTTTAATTTTTTTTTTTTATTATTCCCGAAGATATTGTAAAAAATAAAATAAAAATAAAACATTATTTTTAGAAAAATAAATAAAACCGCTTCCATTTTAAAAACACCAGATTCATGCAATTCATCTGAATTCCTTCAATTCTTTCTTCATAATGATTTCTTTTTGTCTTTATTTATATAACTCTGAAATTGTTTTTATTTATTTGCGTATATTACCTCTCGAAAATATCATTAAAAAAAAAAGCAACTTATTTTTAGAAAATAAATAAAATCGCTTCCATTTTAAGAACACAAGACTCATGCAATTCATCGGAATTCATTCATTCCTTTTTCATAATGATTTTCGTTTTACTTTTCAATACACTAATCTCATTATTTACATCCTGATTGATAATCTTATTATTTATATCAACTTATCATGTATATAACACTAAAATTGTTTTTTTATTTACGTATATTAACCTCTCGAAAATATTTTAATGAACTTTTACTTGATAGAAAAAAAAAATCAGATACCATTTTAAAAACACAAGATTCGTACAATTCATTTGAATTCATTCAATTCTTTCTTCATAATGATTTTCGTTTTGTGTTTATTTATATAACACTGAAATTGTTTTTATTTATTTGCTTATATTACCTCCCGAAAACATTGTAAGTAAAAAGTAACTTATTTTTAGAAAAAAATTGAAAGAACACAAGATTCATGCAATTCGTCGGAATTCATTCATTTCTTTCTTCATAATGATTTTCGTTTCGCTTTTTGTGCAATTCTATTTTTTCCCTTCAAATTTCCTTTTTTATTCTAAAGCTTGCGTGAAACAATTTAAAAAAATAAATAACTCCCCACATAAAAACAGAATTCATCATCTGTTGCTTGCGTGGGGAAAAAAAAAAAATAAAATAACAAAAAACGAAAATTTCGCCATTTTCCCCTCAGTAACAAATGAAGTCTTTTTGTTATGGAAATTTTTCCCTTTCTGCCTTGGTACGGTACAGAATAAAAGAAGACATACATAGTCGGATACAAATAAAGCTCATGGAATCATCAAAAAGGAAGGGGAAGAATATAAAAAATAAAAAAAAAATGGTGAAATTACATTCCGGTTCTGTGGTTCTCACTCAGTACCATGCTGTTAGGGTCGTTATCTGCCCTTGCATATCTGGATGCAGATACATTGTGTCGATACCTACTTCAGAATGGGCGGGGCCTGCTTCGATTTATCAATGAAACTTCCGTCTTCGTAAATTTTGAATGAACTTTTATCTACTCCATCTTAAGCTTTACAGTTGACCCGTGTTGAGGGAATACTCTTTTAAATCTCGAACAGCGGGATCGAGATTTAATGGACCCTACGGGCTTCTAATGAGGTATTGTAGCATATTTCAAAAGTTGGAAGACTATCTGATTGTGTTATCGGTGGATAACTAATATACATTTCTATTATGATGGATAAATCCCAAGAATTTTAACTGACCTTATTTGTGCAGTTTCCCTACTGCGGAATTTATTAACCTTGGTTGAATAAGCCGGTTTCAAATATGGTAGTACTATATAATTCAAATATTAGATGCTTTGATATCATAACAAAAACTAGATATTTTGTATGACAACAATAATGTGTAACTAGTTGACTAAGGATTTTACCTCATTGGCTTTCTGAAGCCTCTTTTTTATCCACTGTATAAATGTCCGGTTTATCTTTGTTAACGTTCTCGATATTACTGTGATTCTTTGTTTGATTTGTTTTGTCGTTCTACGGTCATTTTGTGCACACTTTGGGATAATTAGATCGGGACCTACAGTTTAACGTGGATTCCGAACCATTCAAACATCCATTTCAAAAATTCGCACCTGAAGCCTGTGGTGCTAGAGATATAGGATATAGTATATTGAAGGGTGTATTATAGGTATAGTACAGAGGTATAGGCCTCGAAGGTAATTCAGCCATCAAAGACCATCAGACAGCTATTCGTTATTTTGAATTTTGATCTGACCAATGATAAATTTAAGCATTGTAATATTATTCAAATACTATGTAGCTATTTTGTTGTGTTATTTACAGATAATTGGTAGACAATTTTTTTGTGGTGGATATAATTCTGACTATCCCTTCTTACGATATGTATTTTTAGTTTATTGTGAATCGCAATTTGATCAACTGAAATGGCGAAAATTAATTTTTCAATGAAACGGGGATCTATTAAACCCGTCTTTTGAACTATTGGCATGCATTCAAACTATCATTGATTTGGTTTGTAGCTCTACGGTGTTTTTTCACATTTTGGGCTAATTAGACTGGAACCTATAGTTTAACGTGGATTCCAAACCACTCACAAACATCCATGCCATTACCAAAATTCGAACCTAAACCAAGCCGTTAAACTATCATTAAAGAGTAATCATTTAGAATCATTCTATTTCAAAATAATTATATGAAGTCATTTTTAAAATCAAAGATTCACCAAGTATATAAATCCTAATATTTATAAATCGCGGAAACAATACCTGTCTTAATATAGTGTTTTCACATATGTTGTTGCAATCTATTTACAGTTCACTTTTCATTGAACGTACCGTATGTCTTCAGGGTGGGCGAGAGACAGTGACATAGTGACAGACTTATTGAACTTTTTCATTTAGGAATGTTAAGAATTTTACGGACTACATTCTTCCAACATGTATTCTTTTATTTACTCTCACCTTTTTTCGAACTGAACAAATCCCAATTATTTTTAAATTTCTTTGTCTTTTTCCCTCACTTTTTTCCACTATGTGCTGCCAATACCAATATAGTAACTTTAATATTTTCGCATACCTATCTAAATGTCGACCACACGTGTATAAAATAAATCAAATCCCTAAGGGAAAAAAAGAAACTCTATGGGCTTTTTTTTTCTCTCCCCTCCCTCTTTCCCAATGGACCATTCCCACCCTCCAGAACGTCAGTACTGCCCAAACCCAGTGAAAGTAATGAGTGAGTTATTCGAATTCCAAATTGAAAATGGGACCCAGGAGGGTAAGGTTCCATCCCACCAAAAGATCACTCAATATTATTCACTGTGCAGTAGCCAGTTTCGGTTGGGTCATTGTGTTTCTGTAATGGGGTGGGATGGGGTTCATTGGCGAACTGATGAATTGTCATGTACTTCTGTTTCTGCGCTATTGTTGTTTCTGTTCGTCCTCACCCATTCCCTGTGTCTTTTTGGGGGTGGGGGAGATGATTTAATTAGAATCGGCGAAGTTTCATGTTGTCATTATTTCACTTAAAAGAGGAATTGCTATTTTTTGCCCCCCTGTGATGTCTGTGTTTTTAGGAGAGCTGGCTGCGAATGGTTTCTTTTGTTTCTGTAACTTTGTTCTACTGTACACTGGCGTTTCATGAAATATGAATATCTGTTGAATAAAAGGTTATTAAAAGTTCTGCTTCTGGATTAGTTTTAAAAGCTTTGCCTAATACAAAATATTTTCTTCAAGTAATCAGTACAGAAACAATTAATAATAAAAAAAAATTTTTTTTTTAAGTCAATTCCTACTTTTTTTTCACTATATTCCAGAAAGTTCTTTATAAATAATTTTCATTCATTTTTTTTAAGTTTATCCTGCGCCATCTATTGGTAGATACATGCAACTTAATTCTAAAAAAAACTAATTACTGAATTAATATATGAAAAAACCGTATTAACATCCAGTGCTATCCACTACAAGTTCAAAAAAAAATGTAGTCGAACTTGAGTGGATGAATAAAAAGTATTTTATGAATGATTGAAAATTTGAACAAGATATATATAGGGAGAGTGTGAGCTAATAGAAGGAATTGAATAAAAAATCGTCGATTTTAATACGGATAGTGATACATTTCTTGACTTGCAGAAATGCTGTCAAAAGTTCCGGAAACATTTTATTCTCTTGGTTGCTGCGCTATTGCATGTGAATGGGAAAAGATTCCAAAGAGAAAAGACCCCAAACAATACGAAGGGCACCACCGTTCTGGTGAATAGTTCGAGCCCATGCTCCGGAAAGAATTTTATGGGAAAACTTTTCCTCCTGGTTCTGGAAATCGGCCGATGCTACCCCCTTCCTCCACCCCCTATTGTTCCTTTTAACCAGGAACCCATCAAACGATTCCGGAACGGGAATGGAACTCAGTTTTAATTACAACACCCCCTTCGCTCTCCATCCCAAAACCCGCGGCTGTCCTGTGCGTGTGATTTGCAATTAGAGGCGGACACAAAGGCAAATATGGAAAAGGAATTGAAGGAGAAAACCGGACGGTTCCGGTTCTGATTATCATTACAAAGTGTGTCTCTCTGTCTGTCAGTACCTTTCTCCCGAAATTAAAGTCCAGTTCTGTTTCCGGAATATATCGGGAATCAGGCAGGCTCCATTGAATAGGTCCTGCAGTCGGCAGCATTTAATTAAGTTCATGAGCACCTCGTGGACACTGGACAGCACAAAAGGGACCACCCCCTACTCTTCGGGGGATGGAAGAATGGACACCACCCCCTCAAATTTTTCCACTACTGGTCAACTTCCATCCCTCCCCCCTCGCGAGTGATTAATTATGCGCAAATATTATTACGGTTGTGTATTATAATAATTTCGGAGGTGGACTCATTAGCCAGTCGCGGGGAAAATAATTGAATGTCGAATTAATTGCAGTGCTCCTGCCCCCCTTTTACCTTGTAAATCAATTATGAGTATTGATGTTTGAGTTGAGTTGTTGGGTTGCTTTTCCCGTAGGCGGAAATCGTTTGGTCTGCTGGTTCGATTTCGTTAGATGGGAAGGCCCCAAGGGATTCTGTTTTGGTGGAAGGAATAATTTAAGACAATGTGGGTCCGGAAACTGAAGACGGGAAAAATTAATGAAATTGAAGAATAATTAACATTTCGTCTAATCGATTAATTAACATTAATTTTGCTTTCAAATTATCAAATGAAAGGTCGTAAATCAAATTGTTTGTCATAAAATTCGATTGTTAAATCAGTAAGTAAAATTTTAAAGATAATTATTCAATTATCATTCGGTACGTTTTATTGTTATTAAATTAATTTTTTTTTAAAGAAGTTGGTACAAATACATTTTTATCGAAAATGCATTTTTATTTTGGAGAAAATATACTTTCCGTTTTAATTAAGGGAAATTGAAAGAAAACCACCTACATTTAAGAGATAAAAAATATATATATATATATAAAAATCTAAATATAAATAATATTGCTCTTATGGAAATAGTAAAAAGTTTTTGTAATATATTTACAGTTATGGGAAACGACTTTTGATAAATCAATTTTATGACATTTAGCTTATTTGAGTTTTACAATTAAAATTTTCTCTTTTCATTGCTTTAAAAAATAACTTACATTTTGTTTGAAGTGCATTAAACTATGGTGGCGTCAAACATTCTGCAAAGTATGGTTTAAATTCGCCCGTGGAAGCTGGGATATCATATAGGAAATTTTTGTAACTGTACTAATTTTTTTAACAAAACTAATTATTACATTAGATTATTTTAAACTGCTTTTTTTTTCTGCCATTCTTTTAGCGTAAAATTTAAATTAATTTACATGAGAAAAAGTCAATATATTAAATGGTTAACTAATTTTTCTTGTAGCATCAGACCTCGTAATTGGCTCAGTGTTGCAAATTTTCTGCCATGTACAGAATAACAGTTTATAACTAAGTTCCTGGAACTACTACTACACATCACATCACTGCGCCTAAAGCTGAGTTGCCGCTTTACAATTTGAGAATGATGTGGGTGAGAAGAAGTCTGATTGAGCTCTGTGACGCTCTGCGGTCATATGAGACTGGCACCTACGGTTTAAAGGGAATTCCGAACCACTGCAAACATCCTTGGCACCGCCAGGATTCGAGCCCGAAACCTGTGGTACCGAGCGCCAGAACGCTAGCCACTCGGTCATCAGAGCCCGTAGTAGAAAATATAACCTGCCTGTCTTTGCAAGATATTTGCAAATTGTGTGTATCACCATTAAGTCTCCTCATTTTTAAAATAGTGACTGCAACGCACCCCACTACGGAATTGAACATACATATTCCTGCACGCTCTTTTTAGCACTCCTCCATTATTCTGGCGATGGTATTAAATTTTTGTGTTTTAGAAATTTATATCAATAATAATGCCTAAACGTGGATATATATATTATGACATATACGCCGGGATTCTAATCCGAACCTTGTGGTACCCAGCCTCAGAGCGCTAGCTATTTGGTCATCAGGCTCCTCTACTAAATAGATGATGGGGCTTAAAATAATAAGATCTATTATTTTAAGCCCCGTCAATGGATGCACTAATATATACGCTTTGCATCTTTCACCGACTTAAACCAAGGTAGTCGAATCTGAAGGGAGAAGTTCCATTTGAGGCTCACGCAACCAATAAGCTTGGAGATTTGCGAAATTCGAAAGATGGTGAAAGGAAGATGAAAGTTTCTGGGATTGCTCACGAATTCTGTTCCAGAAACGACGAATATTGAACGCTGAAATTTTAAAATGAAGGTTCCTCTTCGAAATTGGGTTCGACGTCGTCTTCGATGGTTTTTAAAATTTTATTTCGCCGGAAATCGGGAAAAGGTACAGGGGAAAATAAAAGAAACGGGATGGTTTAAAATTTCCAATATCGGCGAAAACAGATTTCTGCGGATGCTTTTGGTTACAGAATTGAAATATGAAAAGGCAGATGCCGTATAAAAGCGCAGGATTACAATTATAAAGATTCTTTTCATCGATTGTCGTATATCAAAATATCTCCAGATACCAGTCTCTTTTCATCGATTGCTGTATCAAAATATCTCTAGACACTAGTATCTTTAAAATCTTGTCTTTTAAGAGTATTTTCTTGTTGTAAACAATGAGTTAGCTGGCGACTCAATTTTGACACGGAACATTTCATGATTCAGGTTAAAAATATTTTGTCACTGTTGAAATTTTCAAATAGAGTTGTTGTTTTTTTCCCCACGTAACTTTATGAATTTCTTTTGATAATTTTTTATTAGATCTTAATCAAATCATAATCATTAATCATCATCATTAACAAATCTAGCGCTTTTAGTGGACACTTGTCAAGCAAACGAAGATATGAATGCAAGACCAAATGAAAGCACCATATGAATACCATGTGTAAAATTCATAAAAAAAACAACTGCTTTTGGTTGTTATAATTTTAGTTTTGCCATTTCTAAATTTTTTTTTACTACCCGACTCGTGGCTCAGTGGCAATGTGCACCTTTGGTAAGCATTGGGCCTGAGGTTCAATCCGGCGGCTTTGTTGTAGACACTGTTTCAAAAATCGAGGGAACTCGTTGGCATTTGTCATGTTTAGCATCTTGCATCGTTAGTTGGACTATTTTATGGGAGTTTACTGAGTTTTCTCCCATACTATACGAATGCGAGGTAGTTCCCCATAAACTCCCGGAAGGCACTGCCCTCCTTCAGCAACATGGAGCCAAGTGAGACATATACCTTCGGGTGCTCCATCACAACAGTAGCTGCCCTTTTCCCTTCATCCATGAGTTGGTGCCACAGGCTTCATGTTCGAATTCTGGCGGTGGCATGGATGTTTGTTTGTGGAGAAAAGGACCGTAGAGCGACAAACCATCCATTAGTTGATTACTCATGAGATGTCCTTCCCGCACTGAGGATTGATTAGACACAACACATTATTCCTTTACTAAACACGCTATTTTTATCTTTGTGTATTAATTAATGTCTTCAAGTTCGAGTTTAGTTTTTAAACTATATTTAGTTTTAATGCATCGAGGAAAAAAATTTAAAAGAATTTTAGTTAGAATAAGAAGAAATATTCTCAGTTTAAGAAGAAATATTCTCAGAATAAGAAGTTTAACTAAAATGTTTATGGCTGTTATGGCTTTGTTTCTTAGCTGGCTAAACATATAATAAGTTTTAGTTAAACTTGTTTAACCAGCTAAGAAACAAAACATTAGGAAGCAATATTTTTACTATAAACCAATTCGTTATGCAAATACGATTTTAAGTTTGAACCTTGTTTTGCTTAACTAAATATAAATTATTAAAGAACTGAAAATAAAATCACTTTTGTTTCATTAACAAAATTATATTCTGCCGCATAGGAGCCTTGAATAATTAATAATAAACATGGTGCGTGGGCGTAGATGTTACATCCTTAAAATGATACAACACGAAGAGTAATGATTAATAAATAATTCATTCAACGTATCTTTCATTTTAGCATTTTCATCGTGTTGTTTATCCATTCCATTAATTAATACAATTATTAAAAGTAATTTGGAATTTTGTTAATTATAATTTCACCGAAATATATGTCAAGCATAATGTTTGTATAATCCAGCAATCTGTTGCTATGTTTACATGTGCCGAAATAATGGAAGAAATATGTCTGTTGATGCGTATTTTATTTCATATTAATTAATAATTTAAGTATTTATGACAAATTTTAATACCTTTTTGGCATTTAATTTTGGGGATTATAATATATAGGATTTTTTGAACATTATAATTTCTGTTAGATTTACTCTATCAAAGGAACATCTTAAATTATTATTTTTTTTTTGTTATTGTTTAACACTTCTCTTATAATGTGTGACATAAATAAAATGTTTTTTAAAAAGTAAGAATTTTTTTTTTTAAATAAGGCAAGTTAAAACTGGATGGCCGAGTGACTAGCGCTCTGTGCTACAGGTTTGGGTTTCAAGTCCCGCTGGTGCCATGGATGTTTGTAGTGGTTTCAAATTCACTTTAAATCGTAGGTCCCAGTGTAACATGACTGTAAAGCGTAGGGCTGACATTCCTATACCTTAAAAAGAAATACATATGTTTTAGAATCTGCCAGAAGGTCTGCTGCTGTTCAGAAATCTGCCAATTGGTCAGGCGAAGAATGATAGTGTTGGATATTATTTGCTTACTTGCACGTGTGTGTATCATAATGAATGATTGATTGATTTTTTAAGTATAATAACACTTGTTCTTACAGAGTCTATGTAGATATATGTTTGTCTATATAGAAATAAGCGTGATAAATCTGTACGGCAGAATAACTTTCTTTGGGTTCGGGGGTGGGGTGGGATGCAAACCCACTCAAATTTAATCCTTATAGGATGTTCTTTGAGGGTGCAATGTGGAATACAGTGTCTAGACCCTTCGTAGTGCACAAGGGGCAAAACTGAATGTATAACAACATTACTGTGCCAATGGTGAATGATTTAAGTTAAAGTATAAGGTGTAACCATGCTTTCTCCTGCGCAATGGCAAGAGAGTCCTCTGTGGTGTTCGGGAGAAATGGTCAGTTGGCCTACAGAACTTTCACCCTGACAGGAAGTATATTTCGCGCATTCTGCTCGTAGCCGAGTATAGAGTTTTCTGCTTAGAAGTGGAGTTCTTAAATGAATCTATAATTATATGTCTTTAAATTTGTTAAATATTAATATATATATAAGTTAATATACATGTCTCTGATTGTATGTGTGTAGTGCCACCCAACCTATGCCATCCTACTGCATTTTCATTAAAATATGACAACAAATAAATTTTTTATAATATAATCGCTCATAAGTCATTAGAATAACCCATTTTGCGGGCACAATATTTTTCAACAATTCTACTCATCATCCCTCCAAAGAAAATCAGGTGGCTTGATGGCCAATTGGCTAGTGCTCTGGCCATTGGTACCACAGGCTTCAGGTTCGAATCCTGGCGGGGCCATGGATGCTTGTTAGTCATCTAATTAGTCTAAAGTGTGAAAAAAATGACCATAGAGTGACAAACCAATCCAGCATGTGCCTCAAGTATCACAACCCAACCACACCCATTTACAATCTGGTCGGCCAACCTGCACACTACAAAGGTACATTATCTCTACTATTGACATAATCTTTAACTGAGAATCGATTTACTGACACTGAAAGACCAATTCATTACACTTCTGCTTAATAAGTTTGGGAACAAGGCAGGCCATAAAATCTGAAAGATATAAAGAAAAAAGATATTCTCCATTCCATTCCTATTTTAGCGTATAATAAATTCAGGGACCTATTAATTTGGAAACCTTGCTTAAAAATTCCATTTCATCAATGTGAGGTTTCTTCCTTCTCATTGCTCTTCCACTGAGGAGCTTTTTGCGGTCTCATTAGCAGAAGGACTCTCTCGAATCACGATTTCGTGACCGATTAATGCGTAATCTGACTCGTTTTGCAATAACGTATCATTTCATCGGAGAGTCCTATTAACTTTTCCTTCAACTAGAGTCCATACGTAAAAGATGTCATTATGTCGATGCCGGTGGCTGTATAGTGTATTTTGGCATGCTAGCTTGGGTGAATTTTTATTGGAGTTACATATGTTTTCCTAAACAAATTATTATTTGCAATTTCATATCTTCAATTAGCAGGTATGACCTGTAGCATTGTGGGGCATTGATAAATATTAGCTTTTTACTTTGGTAAGTGTTGTTGAGAAATGAATATATGAAGAAAGAATCAAAGTTAGTATTCAGAATAATTCTGTGTTTAAAAAGATCGAGTTATGAAACAAACAATTACGCGATATTACATAACTTGGCGCCATTAAGACATTCAAATCTACCAGAAATGGATCTATTCCACACAAATTGTAATGATAAATATAATTTTAAAGCAGCTAATTAGTTTGTAATTCTTCAGTAATATAAAATAAAATTATGAAACAAGTGGGAAAATAATTGCTGTTGTCTTGAGATGCAGTTTTTTTAAGAAACATCTGTGTGAAATTTGACGTCAAAATATTCATTAGTGTTTGAGTTGCGCTTGGCTTTGTGAGTCGCTAAATTTGATTCCGGCAAATTTTGAAATGTCTGAATGAATTGAGCAAAGAACTTGCATTCAATTTTGTTTGCAGAAACGTATAGAATGTTGCAGAAGGCATTCGGTGAACATTCCTATATCGGAAAAAAATGTTTAGAAGTGGTATAAACTATTCAAAGAAAGCAGAGAACGCGTTGAAGACGAAGAGCCCTCTGGTCGACCAACCACCTCAACCAACGAAGCTCACGTCCAAAAAATTAAACATTTGGTGCTTGCAGACCGTCGATTTTTAATTAGAAACCTTGTTGATGTTGGAATTTCAAAATTCGATCGATCAATTCCATTTTGGGCCTCAACCGCATCAAATCTCGATGGGTACCGAAAACACTGAATGCGCCAGCTCACACTGCATTGATTCTTCGTGACTTTTTCGTCAAAAATGAAACCCATATCGTTCCACAACAGCCGCATTCACACCGTGTGACTTCCCTATTCCCTAAACTCAAAAGACCACTCCGGGGACACCGTTTTGAGTCGATTGAAGGAATTCAACGTGAATCGGAGCGCACTTTGAGAGCTATCCCTGCCGATGACTTGTTAGCATGCATTGAGGATTGGAAAAAAAAGTTGTTTCCGGAGGGGATTACTTTGAAGGCGAAGAAATAAATTTGGAAGAATATATAAAAGAGGTTTTGAAAAAAAATAATTATTTATTTTGTCTGACTTTTTGGGCACAGTAATGTACTGTGATTTTGCAATAGTGAAGCATCGCAGGGTCAGCTAGTAATGGTGTAAAAAAGATTTGTGTTTATCTGCAGGGTAATTCCGGTGGATGATTCTGCAATCATTGTATATAAAAAAAGAAAAATTCTTCCCAATAACTCATGTCGAAAAATGTAACGTTATAAAGATGCTTCATACGCATAACAAGACCGAAGAATAACGACCCAATTTCATAAACCTAAGTGTAACTAATGATACACGAGCTGGATTTCCCCCCCTTAATCAGACTCCCATCAGAAACCATATGACCATCTCCAGAACCCGACCCCACACGATAAGGGCAATCGGAAAAGATCGAGGATTCCACGGACACTAATCCATGTCGGAAAATTTAATGTTATAAAGACGTTTCATAAGAATAACAAGCCGAGGTAATATTAAAAAAATTATTGCTACCTCGTCTTGTTATACATGTTACATTATTTATATTTAATAAAACACAACGAACTATTTTTTAACTAGATTGTTTTCTATGCATGTTTTACTACATCGGCAATCACTGCATATTAAAAAAGGAAAAGAAATAATTCTACCCGGTTAACCTATGTCAGAAAATTTAATGTTATAAAGACGTTTCATAACATAAAACGTTCGATGTTGTATAAGAAGTCGAAGAATAACGACCCAATTTTATAAACCTAAGTGTAACTAATGATTACACAACGAGCTGTTTTTTATCCCCTTATCAGACTCCCATCAGAAACCATATGACCATCTCCAGAACCCGACCCCCCACACGATAAGGGCAGTCGGAAGAGATCAAGGACCCGTCGATGGAAAACAGTGCAATTTGATGGGATGGGAGGATCGCATATCTAATCGTTTGCTTACAGGTCTCTTTCTGAGGGGTCGGGCGCCATAAAGGGGGGGTGCAGAATCTAAGTGCACCCTCAAGGGAGAAACCTTTTGATGCAGCCACATATTTTTCAGATAGTCAGGAAATGGAGGATAAATATAGCAAACGAGACATGGGTAATCATCGCTCCGGAGAAAGGGGAGGGTCTGGAATCTGTCATAAAAAGGGGGGAAGGGGCCCCAGATTACATCACCTCAGGTGCTCCAATCTACATTTTCTTTCTTCTTGTTAGTGGGTTGTTATATTAAGTTTTTACTAGTAGTAATAACTCAAAACAAGTGTAAATATGTTTGCTACAAGAGTTGGTTGTCAACATAGCTTTATTACAAATTCGTTTTATGTCAGAGATCGTTATCATCCTACCATGTAATCGAATTTTTATGTTAACCATTGTTTAACATATTGATGATTTACATTGACGAACATATCGATTCCAATCGTCGATATCTCAAGATTTTGGATATCTCTATGTTGAATGTCCAGTAAATAAAAGTCACAAAGAGTAGATGACAGCCGTCTCATAACATTTTGATCGAATTGAAATTTGCATGTCCGTGTGATTATAATTATTTAATGTTTTGAAGATATATTAAGTATTATATGTATAGCATATTTATGTTTTTAGCTGCGTCTACATTTGAAACATCATACTGAACGTTGTTTCCGTGCGTTACAGTTTGAATTCGACATTCTGCAACATTCTATACGTTTCCGCAAACAAAATTAATGCAAGTTCTTTGCTCAATTAATGCAGACATTTCAAAAATCGCCAGAATCAGTTTTAGCGTCTCACAAAGTCAAGCGTAACTCAAACAGTAATATTTTGAAGTCAAATTTCACACAGATGTTAAGGACAATACCAGTAATCTAAAAAAGAAAAAAAAATGGAATTCCATAAGCCCCGGGAATTTTAAATTGAAAATTGGTCTTACTTTTTGAACTAAATAAATACTATTGATGTTCAATATCAATTCATTTATTCAATTAAATTGACATGAAAGAAATTGTGTGTGATAATATATTTTTTTTCACTGTCCTTTAGCTGGTTAAATTACTTGTTTGCATTTTATCAATGGTTATTTATTTGTTTTGTTGGTAATCCCATTTTGTAGAATTTCGTTCATTATTTTTTTATTTTTTATTCAGTAACAACAGTACAAATGTGAAAAAAATCCAATCACAATATAAAAATAATAACACTAACTATTATCAAACGGCTCTCAAAGCTCTTCTGGCACAAATAACAAATTGTGAAATTTTCAGCAAAATAGGTCGAGTATTTTCAGTCTATAGACCATATATAGGCGATAGGTGGACATTTCTTTTTATTTATACATTTACGTTTTTAAATAAAATATATTAGTAGATTAAACGCTTAACATAAGAGATTTAATTAATTTTATTATGATAAGACATTTGAAATGTTAAAAACATTTATAGAAACGGAACAAATGAACAAAATATTTGTAATTGATCTTTAGACGAATCATACTAGGAATAAGCGTGATAAAGTTTATTCTAAATTTAAGTAAGGTACTATATAAAGTTATGTAAAGTAACATTAAATTTTCCAATATGGATTACTAGGAAGCTTTTTGTACATACTGCGATCGTGCACGTGTTAAAGCATGTGAAGAAAACATTTTACTCTTATACTTGATTTTCAGAAAAATTGAACCGTAAAATACAATTTTTTAGTTGACATGTTAAGGAAAAATTTTTACATACAATGTTTGCGTTTGCCATTTGTATAGTAAAATTATACTTTATTTGATAACAGATTATTGCCCTTTTATTAAGTTCCTTCTATTAGCTCACACTCTCCCTATATATATCTTGTTCAAATTTTCAATCGTTAATAAAATACTTGTTATTCATCCACTCAAGTTCAAATACATTTTTTTTTGAACTTGTAGTGGATGTCACTTGATGTTAATACAGTTTTTTCAAATATTAATTTAGTAATTAAGTTTAATTAATTAATTTTAGTTCTTTTTAAAGATTTAAGTTGCATGTATCTACCAATAGATGGCGCCAGATAAACTTAAAGAAAATGAATGAAAATTATTTATAAAGGACTTTCTGCAATAGAGTGGGAAAAAAAGTAGGAATTGACTTTAAAAATTTTTTTTTTTTTATATTATTTGTTGAAGATTAGTTTTAAAGTTCAATGCCAAAGAGTGTTTGTTATTTTGTGGTTTAGCCAAAAAACATAATCGAATAATTTTTTTTTCATGTATTCGGGAATATATAAATATAATTATGTATTATGTTATCATAATATAAATGTAATATCATAGTTTAATGATAATAATTATACATTATACATAATTTTATTTAAATACATAAAATCATAATATATCATTATCATAATTTATTTATGAATATATAAATATCATCACCAATGTATTCTCGTATTCTGCTCTTAATGTTTTCGTAAAAATTGTTAGATAACTATAACATAGGTGTCTATGTCTGTAATGGAAGATCACGGCACTTAATGAAATTTGACACATAAATAATTTCAATACAAACATCTTGAAGCGCTTTTGAATTCAATCTAGATCCAATTAAGGAATAATTTATTTCTCTATGCAAATACTGTAGTTTTTAACGACAAGATTAAATCTCGGTTGTATGATTTTATAGATTGAATATTTTTCTGAATGTTGGTTAACACTACTGAATTTTCAGACTTGTGTTTAAATCAAATCCAATAATTTTTTTTTTTTTCAAAAACTTCTAAAGAATAAATAACAATAAATTAAGAAATCTGTTATGATTAGTACCAAAACCTACCCATGAATTTTCAGTTTAGAATTTCTATAAATCAATGCATTCTAATCGACTAAAGCAATCTAACAATCAGTTATAAACCGATTCAAGACTATGAGTTACCAATCAGTACAATCAGTTTTTTTTTTTTTTTTTTTTATATAATACTGTGTACTTTGGTACTGTGCCTAATCGTTAGATGCTCCGAAAATAAAGCAGTTTCTATTCACTTACGTATAGAAATCACTACCCGATCGTTTAAGTGTTCTCGATCCTGAGCTGTCACCAGCATGATGCCACGTGACTCACGTGTCCACCCCTTTTCTGCCCCCTCTCACACCTTCGGACCTCCCTCTTCAAACACAATGGGGGGAAGGGAAATCCTTCGATTGTATGTTCCCCCCGCCCGACATAGGGGTAAAATATTTCATCGGCCCTGGGTGAAAGGAAAGTGAAAAAAAAGAAAAGGGTTGGCGGAAAATCGTCTGCTATCTTGGGGGGAAGGTAGTTTATGCTTGCAGATGTTTGTGAAAGTTTTTTTACGTCGTTATTTTAATGCTGGAAACATCAGTGCAGGAAAATAAGGCGTTTTCATATATTGGGAGAAGAATAATTGATAAATTCGTAAAGTTAAAATATCGGTGAAAAAACTGATGTAAAATTTCCTTTAATTATATAGGGTGTTTGGAAAAAAATATCTGGTCAAATTAAACAGAGAAATAAAGAAAATCAAAATAAACTTTTTATTTATTGGGTTGGCAAGATTGAAACTGGTAGCTAATAATATTGCTAATTGCAACAGCTTATTATTTGACATTGTCTTAATATTCTACCCTTTCTGTTTTTATATTTTTTTTGTTGGAAAATTACTCATCTCACTTATTTAAAGAAATCATTGTAGGCTCCGAAAATTATTAAAAATTAAAAAAAAAAAAAAATTAAATTTGTCGGAAATGGAACTGAAACTATTGAACTAATGAACTATTCTGAAGTATGAGTTCTTGTGTGGAATTAGGCCATCACAGACCGCGCGAAATATTAATAGTATATTTGGCTCTAGTGTTACTACGCAGCTGACAGTATCAAATTGGTTCGCCAAATTTCGTACAGGTAACTTGGACCTCACAAATGAGTCACTCGGTCTCCCAGAATCAAAGGTCAATGATGACGAACTAAAGGTCACCATTGAGTCTAATCCATATCAGAGTCTTATGAATTATCGTTGAAGTTTGGTATTAGCAAAGAAACAATATTAACCCATTTAGCTAAAATGAAAAAATTGGATAAAGGGGTTCCACATGAACTGAATGAAAAGCAGAAACAAAATCGTTTGGACCTTACTTGATATTGCTTTCTTGTCATAAATCTGATCCATTTTTGAATCGAATTGTCACTTGTGATGAGAAATGGATCCAATATAACGATCGCAAACGTTCAGCACTTTAGTAGGACAAAGATGAATCATCAAAACACATTCCAAAGCGTAATATTCATCAAAAGAAACTGATGATGAATGTTCGGTGATCTAGTCAGATGTGATCCATTATAGTTTCATGAAATTGACTCACCAATCATAGCAGAAGTATTCTGCAAACAACTGGACGATTACAATTAACAAGAAATGATGCAAACACTTAGAGAAAAACAACCTAATAATTCCCTGTATTTGCAACATATCAAAAAGTTCAAAATCTTGTGTTATTTCATTCTGGAAAATAAGAAAATCCATTTTATTTTGTACAAGTAATTTTTTTGATAAGGTTTACCAACGTATAGAATGCGTATAAAATACATTGTATCTATTTGATACAATAGGTTTTGATTACACTTATTATGTTTAGTTATTCATATTCATTATTAAATTCAAAATTACTATCTACATAATATTTATTTTAAACACAAAAAAATTATGATTTTTTTTTTATTAAAAATTTAATTAGTTTATTGCCTCAACCTAGATGTTTGAATAAGCTTCTAATCACAACTTAAAACTTTATTGCTCATCATTATTTATCATGGCTCTGTTTGTTTCGCGTGGTTTTTTTCTTCAACTTTTAGTTATAAAAATATTTATTTTCTTCACGTATTCAGCTAAAGAATTTCATTACCAGAAGGCAGAGAAAACTATTTAAAGTGCCTTAAAAATTCACGAATCTTTTTATTAGCCTGGTGCACTGTTCTTGCCCGGACACGACGGCGTTCATCTTTTATGACTACAAAAACCATTCTCAAACTACCCCTATAAATATTTAAGGACTTTCGATATTGTGTTTGTGCAGTGGGGCCTTATTTGCATAAGAACCTTCATATGCTCTTCTGCTCAACATTATTCCTTCTCTGGAGGAAGCCAAGAACCCTCTGTGTACTTGGACACAGTGTTTGCTCAACAGTGTCTAGTTCCCCCCTCCGCGCCCTTATAAAATGTGGTACTAGATGTTCGAAATTGTTCTCTTCGTGTCGCTACTGCTTTTCTTGCTATGACCTCTTGTCAACAAAGGAACAGCTTGTCCTTGTTGAAGTAGGGGTTTTTTTTTTTTTTTTTTTTTTTTTTTTTGGCCCACCATCTGGCAGTTGAACGTGACCACCATCAAAGACTTACCTTTTGACCGATGAACATAATGCTTTTTAACTGCGGAAAGGTGGGGTTAATCTTTGTTCAGGGAATAGGGTTCCATATTGTAGGGCATTGTGTTTTTGTGCTCAAAGAAGTCCAGGGTGATATTTTGTTACTAAAGTGATTGATTCGATGTTGTTGGACACGTTGTTTGTACTTCCTGATGATTTTTGTATTCCTGTCGACTTCACTTTGTTTATTCATACTGTTATATATGTATCTTCCTTAAAATTTTAGGATTTTCTTTAAATGTTCAGAATTTACAAAGAAATTTCTTAGATATTTTAAATATTGAAGTACTTAAAATCTTTTTATTTAAAAACAAAATTTATTGTTCGCCCCCCCGATTAATTGTGTGAGCTCACATTTCACGCTGTGTAAGATTTGAAAAATCTCCTTTCATTGAAAGATGACCTCGAATTCTTTCTGTTATCCAAATGTATAGTTAACTTTTGTGGTGTCGGCAGGATTGTAAGATAAGCGGATCGAATTCGCTGGCCTATTAGCTCAGTATAGCGGATATACACATTAAAGGGCAGGGCTATACTATAATCTTACAAATAAAGATATGTAATGCTAATAAATATAACATATCACCATTCACGTTATATGCCATCTTTTATAAAGTGAAGTTTTTCTTTTTGATTTTGTATGTTTAATAAAATCAGTTTTGCCTACATATTCTAGAATTAATATTTTCAAATAGTGTGGAAATTAAGCGTAGAATATTTTTTTGTTTAATGAATAAGTTTTTCCTGGTTTACAAAAGTAAAATAAGTATCGAAAAAAAAAAAAAAAAAAAAAAAAAAAAAAAAAACATTTATGTATTATTTACTTAATTATTGTTTAATTTAATTTTTTAGTTGTTTATTTTCGGGTTTTTCACATTTTTGTAACTTTTTTTTGCAGCATCGGTACGAAAACGTTGTAAAAGATGCAAAAAAATAAACAATCATGAATTCAAATATTTTCACTACACTAGATCACTCGGGAAATCTTATTAGCTTCTAGTTGGTCTCTATTTGTCTGTCTGCTTGATTCTTTTTATTTTCTTCATGCGGGAGAGTGTTTCAAAGAATCTAAAAGAGCTAAATTTAGAGGCAATTCACACCTCTGTTCTTAGAAAATGAAAACGTATTATTTTAGCCTATTTTTTGCATGTTATTTGTTTCGCCTACTGAGTTTGGAACAGCGTATTTTTTTTAATGAATCTGCTACATCTAAAATAAAAGGTTTAAACCTTTAGTAAAATTAAATTGTTCGCATATATGGATAATTTATGTGCATGCATTACCATTTTAATTAAGATAAAATGTAGAACATATGAAATCTTAAAAATTACAAGTTTTTTTGGTACATTTATATTAAGGATACTATTAAAACGGCAATTTATGAAGGAGCACCGATAGTTCGTATAGCCTGTCATGAATAGCTTGATAGCGAATTGGCTAGAATTCGGGCCTTTGGTACCACAGGCTTCAGATTCGAATCATGTTGGCATGAATGTTTGTCAGTGCTTCGGAATCAACGTTAAACTGTAGGTCCCGGTCTAATTATGTATGCACAAAATGACCGTAGAGTGACATACCAAGACCATACCGTAGAGTACATACCCAAACCAAACCAAACCAAACCAAAGCCTGTTATGGAGGTAGATGTATTTTGTAGATTCAGCCATTTGTTTGTTAAAAGGCTGGTACCATAATATATAACGTCAAAGCTTATGACAAAGGACATTTTTGTCTGCCATTTTAAGTTTTTTTGCTAAGTTGATAATGAAAGTAGAAAATCCTATAATTAATAGGCTATAATGTACATAAAGCTATAATGTACCAAATTATATTAAGCGCTCTGGGATTTGGTACCACAGACTAGAACGCTTAATATAATCCTGGTGGTCTCATGGGTGTTTGTTAGTGGTTCGGGATCCGCGTTAAACTGTAGGTCCCGGTCTAATTAGCCCAAAGTGTGCATGAAATGACCGTAGAGTAACAAACAAAACCAAATCCGATTTATATTAAAGATTTCCGGGCTTATATTTCTGAATTAAATTGAAATAATAGTACAGATTTTTCTCGTCTTAGACATGCATAGTTAATATTAAAAGTAATTATGAAAAATAATTAATATATTATTAAATATATCCGCCGACATAGGTTTATAATTTAATTGAATTTAAATTTAAATCTTGAAAAAACAAGCATTTTTGAAAAAGCTTGTATAAAAAAAAAATGACAACTCCCCTTGCTGCTATCCGTACAACTAATTTAGTAAAATCAAAATACATTTTATAAATAAGATAATCGAAAAGTGAGCAAAATATTTTCTAGCATAAATCGACTATTATACTGCAGGTAATGTACCTTGAGTAATAGTTATCCAGTGAGGCACACATAGAAGAAAATAAATAAGTAAAATCTATAACCGCACTTCACAAAAGCAGTATTGGCAAAAATCCCCATTAAGAAAAAGAAGAAAGAAAAAAAAAAGCGTCAAGCCTCACAAATTTCACTTCACAGAAATGCAAAATAATCCGATTTGTGCTTGCAGGGAATAAGTTTGACCATTTTTTTCTTCTTTCCTTTCCCTTCTCCCTCTCTTAAAACCACCTCGCAAATAATTGATCGCTCAAACACCTCAACTCGACTTGACACTTTTTTTTTTATTCATTTTTTTTTTTTTTAGTTTGGGCTGGGGATCTTGGGAATTGAAAACGATAGCGAACTACTACACCTACCAAACAACCGTATAGAATTTCCCAAACTCCCAGTTCGGATATATCGGGGATCTTTTTGGGGCTGTACACAATGAAACACGACTGTGCACCAAAGATGCATTGTTAGGGGGTGGGGGGGATTTACGGGAGAGAGAACACACATCTTGTAAGAAAGGTGAATAGAGGAAAAATTAAAAATATAGCAAAAAAAAAAAATATGTATGTATAATGCCTGCGGTTTTTGTGGTAGTTGCCTTTCGTGAGCTCTGCAAGCCACGCTCATTTATTTGTGGCGACAGTTGCCAATTTTTGTGAAAGGACCCGAAATTGGAAGGGGGGAACTGGCCTTTGGAAATCGTTTGGACCCCTTCTCCTGCCCAGGTGGGGGTCGAGGAGGTATTGTTCGAATTTCAGGTCGATTTATTGCAACTGAATGCCTATCAAAGGTACTGGAATCGGCTTATGAAGTGCCCCCTTTGAGTTTGGGTCTTTGAGAGAGGTTTTTGTAGGCCTTCAGGTAGGCCAGCTCACAAAGGAAAATATGGAATCGTCTTGTGACAAGAGTAACATTATCCGCTCATATCGTTCCTGCAGTTGGTTTGGTTTGGAAGAGGGTTTTAAATGTTTTATAGTATGCTTTGAACCTCCTGTCCAATGCTGGATTTCAATCTTCTTCGTCTTTGTGCAAGGCTCTCTAGGATTTCCTGTATGTTACATACATTACTGCTTAGTTAAATTTAATGTAAAATAACATTTTAATTTATAAGTAAACTGGTGTAGGGTCTCTCATTAGAATAAATGCACGTGGAAAGATGTAGCTACGGAAAACCCCCGGATACAGAATTGGAATATTTTGTATTAATTACCATATAATGCATTAATAAAAAATAGTTCGACTTTGCTTAAAAATTATCAAAAGCAACTGCAATGTTGGCCTTATTATCAATGCGAATGAGTGGCTATCTATATCACGATTATTATTAGCTTATATCACTGTTATTATTAGCTTATATCCCTATTATTGTTGCTTATATCATTATTGTTGGTATTAGCTTGTGTCACTATAATTTGTATCAACTTATATCACTATTGTTGGTATAATTGGTATATTTAATGGCGTATTTGTAGCGTAAAGATTATAATAATTTTAAGAATAACGATGAAAACTTTCTGCTTTGCTAATTATTGAAATGATTCCGATTAGTGTACATTTTTAATTTTTAGATATTTTTTTTTAAATCCTAAGATCAGAAAGTTGATAACAACTATTCCTAATTTGCCAACCAAAAAAATTGCACATTAATCAATTTAAAACGGTAATAGAATGATTACTTATACGTTTTTAATATATGAATTCATATGAAATCTACTCGCGATTGGACGTTTATGAAATATTTGAAATATTTGTATTATGTTCATTTTATGGGGGGACTTGTTGAAACTGTGGTATTTCATCAAATTACAATTATTTTTTTATCCTAATTATTAATCGTAAAGATAATAAAGTTTTCGATTAAATTTCTATATTTATGTTATAAAGGTTTGTAGCTTTGGGGGAAAATAATAACTTCACAGTAATTAAACAAATAATTGACTGTTGAAATACATTTTCATTAAATGTTTTTATTTTATTATAATGTTCAGGAGTTTTCAAAAAGATTTAAAAAAATATTATTTAAATAGAAAAAATAAAATATGAGAATAGTTGATGCTTTAAAATAATAAACGCAATATTGCCGAAAGAATTTTGTGGATTAAATTGAGTCGTCATTCTTCCAAAAAGCACGTTTTTATCTATAACTGTAACTTTTCGCCTGGCCGTCAAGATAAGTTATCAAAATTTTATCGCCTTTGTTTATGATTTATTTCCTGTTTAATTCTCATTGGATCGCATTCCCTCTCCTGAATTTAAACGATCCGTTGCCGCTTCTACTTGCCAGAAATTACCGAGAAAAAGCCATTGACCTGCATTATATCTCTTAACATAGCTATCTCGTTACATAAGTGGAGGTAATCGAGTATTCTTTTATTCTTGTTGTATTTTAATTTTACGTAATAAATTATCTATTAATTCCTTCTAAATAATAAGTTTTTATAGTACAAATCGCAATTTTTTTTTTAAAAATTGAAAATTCTTTTCACAAATGATGTTTAACGTAGATATAAAATTGAATAGTTCAAGATGTGAATTGTCGAATTGCGTAGAAATGATAAATTATTGATGGTTGCGAAATTGTGTTTTGGTATTGATTCATTTGGCTACTTTTATTTACAGTTGTTTTCGTGCCATATATATTTTATGAAAGGGGCTGAATGGCCGAGTGAGTAGCGCTCGGTGTCACAAGGTTCGAGTCTCGGCAGTGCCATGGATGTTTGAAGTGGTTTTGGATTCTACTTTAAACAGTTCGCCCCTGTCTAATATGACTGTTGAGAGTAGAGCTGATAAGTCTACCCCATAAAAAGAAAAAAAACAATCTCATGTTTTGTAATCTGCTGGTAGGCAGAAGGCCTTGATCCAGCATGGGGCTGTCATGCCACTGAAGATTGGCTTGGTTTGGTTTGTCTCTCTATAATCATTTTTTGCACACTTTAGCCTAATGAAACCGGCACCTACAGTTTGAGGCATGAATGCCGAGTGTCTAGCGTTCTGCCTCTCGGTGCCGTTTCGAGTTCGAGTCCCGGCCGTGCCATGATTGTTTGTAGTGGTTCGAAATCCACTTTAAGCCGTTCGTTCCTGTCTCATATGACTGTAGACTATCAAATAGCCCAATCATAATTCTCACCCATGTCATACCCAAACTGTAAAGGCGTAACTAATGATGTGGTGCGATTCAGTAGTAGTAGTAGTGGTACCTACAGTTTAACGTGGATTCCGAACCACTATCAAACAAATATGCATGCCACCGCCAGGACTCGAACTTGTAGTCTGTGGTACGAATGCCAGAGAACTAACCAATTGGCCATGAGGCCGTCACCATTGAAGAAGATATTTTTGAGAAACAAACAACACTGAATCATATTTTGTAAAATATTCAATATTGAGATAGTTTTTGTAAATCAATCATTTTTTTTTTTTCCCCCAATGTAACATAGGATTGAATTTATTTATAAAAAAATGACTCAAACTATATTGGTATTTACACTATAAACTGTATTTCTAAGAATTATCACGAAAATGCAATGCATCTTCATCCGAATATTTACAATATATTTTCATTGATTTATTATATGTATTGAAGTTGCTGCTGACAATGATAAAATAAAACAGGTGTCCTTACAGAATGTTCGCATTTTTTCTCCCAGTTTTCACCTGCCGTGGAACTGCAGAATAAATTATGGCATTGTATCCATCCGTCTTTTTTCCACGTCAGATTCGACCTTCAGGAAATTTGGAGGGATGGAGTTTGCTGCAAGGGTTGGCGGTTGGGGTTAAATGGAAGGAGAAGGGTGCACGTCGAAGATTTCAGCTCCTCTGTGAACCGTCGCAACCCCTGGTCTCATGTTCTCAGTCGGCATGTTAGAAAAAAAAATTAGACATCTCTGAGCATTGAATATCTATATAAAAGTTTACATGATTTTGGGAAACGGCCTTCGTATTTGATGTTTAACGAATTTTTAATCAATTTTGAATTCAAACAATTAAAAAAATCGATCACTTTTCGATCGAAATTCAAATCAATCCATTGTTCAAATTTTCAATCGATTTATTGATGATTTTTCCAATTATTGAATGATTTTTAATGTGTTGTTAATTGCTTTATGAGCATGTGTGTTATTTCACTATATTGTTTTTATATAATTATTGCAATGGACGTATTTTCTGACAAGTTTTTGGATGTTGAGGGAAAAAGCATGTGGCTAATCTGTAACCGAAACGTATACTTGTAGAGAACCTGCGTAATTCCTACCAGTTTTAAAGAAAAGTTTTTCCAGTTTTAAAGAAAATATCATCCGAAATATTAAAAATTATAATTTTTGTTTCCAGATTTTTATTTTTTATTCACACATTGAACTTTACTTGATCACATTAAAAAAATTTTCTATGTGTTAAACTCTTGCTGTTATAGTCCGAAATTTTATTATGATGTTTGTTTAAATGAGTTAATTATGGGACAGAGACTTGGACCTTAACTCAAAAAGGAGAAGATGTTGATAGTATGGTAGAGGAAAATCGTAAGAGCTTTATTTGGATTTATTAGAGACTGTGATGGAAGAAGCTTTTACAATCGTGAAATTGCAAAATTGTTTGGAGGAAAGGATATCATAAATTATATAGAGTCAAATAGAATTCAATGTCTAGGACACGTAGGGAGAATGGACCAATGCAGAGGTACAAAGGATTTTCAGGGGGAAGTGCCAGACCCAAAGAAAAAAAAAAAGGGGGAGGGATGCCAAAAGAAATAGATTAATCAATTTTAAAAGGAACTGAAGGACCTAAAGATGGCAAATTGGAAAAACCAAAGCCGGGGTAGTGCTGGGGAGTTTATTTAAATGGGTTCTTTTAGTTGGGGAATTCATTATTTAAAACAAATAAGTTTCAGTTTTTAATATTAAATCTTTTTTGATATGCGTTTACATTGCTGGATGTAATGAATAAAATGTTTTCACGATATAATTGATGCTCAAGATCTCAAAATAATTATATCGTCCATCGTATTTATAAAACCTACGTTATAAAACTGCACATGAAATAACAAAAGTCATGATAGTAGATCAATCACTTCATGATTGAAGATGGATTTTCCGTTAGATAAATCACAAAAAAGATCATTGATCCAAATTTGACTAAGCATAGAAATCATTTCCTAACATTTATGAAATGATTCAAACTTGACATTTCTTCCTGTTAATGTTGTCTTGATATTCTTTTCCTATGACTTTGTATGTATTATTTTTCTTTAAAAGTTTTATCTTTCAGTTGACACTTTGCGAGACAATAAAGAGCCATTAATTTTTGTATAAACACCCCATCTGTTGCTTATTAGCCAGCAATTAGAGCAAATCCGAAAGCTTTCGGGAAAATATTCATGCATTTCAGAGTAGTAGCGCTTTGGCTTTTAATACCACAGGCTTCAGGTTCAAATCCTGACGGTAGAATGAATGTTTGTGAGTGTTTCGGAATCCCCACTAAACTGTAGGTCCCTGTCTTATTAGCCCTCATTTGCACAAAATGACTGTCGAGCGACAAACCAAACTTAATATTTATTACTAAAGACTCACTTGATATTTCTTCCAGTTTATATTATATAGTCTTGTTATTTTTTTTCCTATGGTCTTGTATGTATTATTATTATTATTTTTTAAAGTTTTATCTTTCAATTGCCGCTTTGCGAGACAATAAAGAACCATTAATTTTGGAATAAACACCCCATCTGTTGCTGATTAGCCAGCAATTAGAGCAAATCCGAAAGCTTTTGGGAAGAAGTTCGTGCATTTCAGAGTAGTAGAGTGGATATTTTTTTTATTTCCCTCGTGAAGAAATACAGCAGGTGCTTTGCTACCGTTTGTAAACGGAGTGCCTTGTGTGTGTGTATGCATGCGAGAGGACGAGTCAAGGAAATGGATTTTCATCAGTTCTCCCTTCGCATGGGCTGCAAGGGAGGGGTGGGGGGTTGAGAGGAACATGGAAAGGGAGGGGAAGGGAAATTTCGGAGAGAGGAGAACAGAGGGGTCTAAAAGTTTCCGACTGTGGGGTGGAGTGGCGGAGGGAGAATGTTGAGGCGTATTTTTGCGAAGGGTCGCAGAAGGTTTAGCGAGAAGATTGAAACAAAAATGTAAGCTGATGCTTTTTTTTTTCTTTCTTGTTGTTGCTTTTGATGTTGGTGAGAAGGAAATGGTTTTTAAAGGCACATACCAAACAACAACAACAAAAATTATTAAAAACAGAAAGGAAGAAATGTTGAAAATGGCTTCAAGAAAATGACAAAAATAAAAAAATTATTAAATGATTTTTATTTATGTATTTTTTTGTGAATATTACACATTTTTTTTTTTTTTTTTTACTGTAATTTTATTTATGCAATATTTTTCATTAAGAATGTTAGGGTTTTGTTTTGTAAAATAAGTAAAATATAATTATTATTCGTGTTCATTAAGTGATTTGCTAAATTAACTTGAAAATGGAAACACTGCTATGGATGTAACATTATTTAACTCAAAGTATAGTATAAAAAATATACGAAAGTTTAAAAAAATAACATCTAATTTTGTATTTGAGTAAATTTTAATGTGTTTACATGTACTATGGTCAATTAGAGCCCGACTCGTATCTCAGTGGCAACATACACCGCTGGTGAGCATTAGGACTGAGATTCAATCCTCTGGCGGCTTTGTTGTAGACACTGTTTCCAAACAGGAGGAGACCCGATGGTGTTTGTGATGTTCAGCATCTTGCTTCATTAGTCGGACGGGCCTGGTTTGGAGTTTTCCGGGCTTTCTCCCATACCATACGCAAATGCGAAGTTGTCCCTCTCCCCTAAAAGTTCTTTTGGAAGGCTGTGCCCACCTTCTTAAGCGACACGGAGTCAATTCAGATTTCTGCCTGCTAGTGCTCCATCACAACAGAAGCTGTCCCTTTCTTTCTCTCCATCCAGGCAAACATACTGGTTCATGGACATCATCTAGTTGTTGCTGTTGACCATGTGGGATAAGAAACAACAACAACAACAACAACATTGATAATTGTCAGGATAAATAAAAATTCAAACATGGTGCATAAATCTTCTCATTGACCGTCTGAATACGCAAAAAAATGAACATATTGCTTCATGTAGCCTAATATTATCCTTTTTTCTATAGCTATTTTAATTTCATGCAAAATAATAAATAACATGGAAAAAAATTGTAAATACAGCGATAAGCTTTAGCTTTGCAAACATTTTAATTTGCTTTCAAGCAAGATCAATAGTCGACATTTTGCTAATCACTTCATAAGAAGACAAAACAACTAATTTGCATAACATCGACGTTTTCTCCCGTAAACACAGCAAGAGCCCTTATGTGGGCCACAAAACAAAAACCCATCCATTGAGGGAAGAAGGCTTTCTTTTGTTATTCGCCAGAATGAAGTTGATAAGACTGGGGTCGTTCTTTACAGAATAATGCGGGTATTCCCAGCAATTATGTTCTTAATGAGGATAATTAAGGCATTATGAAGCTGAAGAAGAAGTAAGAAGGGGAAAAAAATCACCATCATCCACTTCAGTATGTTGAGTGCATTTTTCCACGGTGAGGGAACTCCAAACAACGCCCGGTAATTATTCAGGCCCATTAAAAATGAAATTAGCGACATGGACTAAGAGATGGCCACCGTTTGTGTAATCCTTCCGCCACGAATTAACTTGGTGCCCTGGGAAGAATTTTTGTCCACAATGAAGAAGTCTGGGAGTAAATAATTAATTTCTCTGGACAAGAATTTTTCGGGATCGCAAGAATATTTTTTTCTTATATACATCTGGTCAACATTGAACTATTTTTTGTGGTAGTCTATTCTTCGATCAGACGTCAAACTAATGTCTGGCACTGTATAAACGGACTCTATTGCTAAAATTGCTAATTGCAAATAATAATTTTCAAAGTAAGATGTTTGAAAAAATCTGTTCCTGATTTTTCAACTATTGCATATAAATGAATGAAGAACGTTAGATGAATTTATATTAATACAGTTATACTAGTTTGACGTGTATAGCTGTTTGTATCTATTTAAGTATTCTTTATTTAATTTTTCTGTTCTACTAAATTGAATTTCATATTATGTATTAAAATATTGGATAATCTGTAAATTTTTTGGTTTATTTGTCTGTTTGTGATATGCGTATTAAAATACTGTTTTTCTTTCTTTCTTTTAGGTAAGTTCAACTTTATACATCTCTTTACGTAAGTCCTCTCTTTCATCTTCCGAGGATATAATGTATGGACGGCTGCATGTAATTCATTTGTGGTAATACTAAATCTGCTGCATATGTACTGAATCAGATTAAACACTGCAAGAGAAATTAAAGAATGTTAAAAAAATATATATTTTTATTTTTGTTAATTGTTGTTGGGGAACAAGGGAATCAAATATCGAGGTGCTCTCAAATAATATTGGCTATGTTGATGACCAACTGGTAGTATAAATCCTCTTCCGTGGGATGGTCCAGGCAATGTATGGCGGCTGCTGCTGCTGCAGCTGGGCAATCATACTTAGTTGTTACACTTTTTCGTCATTTTTTAACGCCGTCAGCAGAAAAGTTCCGTATTTTTGTGGTGCTTCATCCTTAATCTTGTGAGAGCAGTAGATGTTTTTCTGTCGTCATTTAGTTTTTTGTAATTTAATTTTAATCTTAGAAGGAATTATAAATTTAGATTTTGCCATTTGCATCTGCTAGGGAAGTAGCAATAGCAGTCTGATTCAGACTTTTGCCCTTCTTCTACCAAAGAATCAGCAATTTCATTAAATTCCAAATCCACATGAGCAGGGATCCATTGTAGGATACGCATTCAGTGCAAGCAGTAGATTTATTCTAAAAAAGATAATGTGTTAATTAGACATGCAATATTAAATAAATTCAGCATAGAATGTTTTTGAGTGACATACTAAATATTACACAGTTTTATAACATTTATATATTTAAATATTTATAATTTTTGAAATTAAAATTATAATTTTAATTTCTCTACACTTGTAGAAATGTAGTTTTATTTAGAATAGTTTATTTATCTTCAGAAAGAGCAATTACCTGTGAAATCATTTGCTATTCTACAAAGCAATCGTTTTATATATGTTTAGAATCATTTGAATGTATCAATTGTATATCATTGATCGTTTTATCGACTTAAAGTTTTAATAAATGTGCTTATATGAGAAACATACGAACAGTTAAAAAGAGTTCCTGTTGTTCGAATATGCATTGAATTTCATATTAAAATATTGGGTAGTCTATAAATTTTTTAGAATAACTATTTGTCAAGTTGCGTCAATAGAGTACCAGACAAGTTTGCAAAGAACTCTTTTGACAGTTTCGCTTCAATAGTGGTGTTTAGAATCGAAAACGTTTTAGCAAGAGGTTGCTAAGTACTGCAAGGTCTGTTGCCACGTGAATTGGCGGAGATAGTATTATTCACATGCATTGCAAGACCTCATACACATTGTTCTGAATGCATTGTGGTAGAAGGACGCTGGGACAATACAGTACTTGCAAGGGTGTTTAATCTGCTGCACGTGGCTAACAGGAGTTGCAAATGAATTGTGGGATACAAAAATATATAATTTTTTAAAGTTTACTTTGAGTGGGGGGCAAATGGAGTGATTTTATGACAACAAGGGTAGGATGTTTTAAATTTTTTTTTTTTTATTTTTTTATATTTATATTAAAAAAAAATATTTTGATGCTTTAGGAAATTATATATATATATATATATATATATATATATATTACTCAAAACTAGAAAATAAAAATTGTGTAATGTTTTAGGGAAATTATGTGTATTTTGAGTATTTTGTCGGAGAAGTATGCTAAAAAAGGAAGGCTAACAATTTGTCAAATGTTAATTTAAAAAAAAAAAAAATTGTTAAAAGTTTCAATGAAGAATTAAAAATTGTTTAAATGAAAAATGTTAAGAAATTATTTAAATGAAGAATGATAAAAAATTGTTTAAATGAAAACTCATAAATTTTATGAAGCAAGTTAGCATACATAAGTTAGAACTAAGTAAATATGATAATTGTATCGTTTACTTCTAAAATTGTTTTTAATACCTTACACAGGATGAAAAATTTATTTCACCCCACCCCCTCCCGCCAATCAAACTTGTTGAATGTTCAGATAATTAGAGCATTCATTCCTTATCATATTCGCGTGAAAGATTTACAGTGAAATAATGTTTTACAATTTCGTTAAGCATTTATCATCAGTGTTCTTTTTATTTTTCATTATGCAAAAATTAATTTTTAATAAAAACTATAAATCTTGTACAAATTGTTAATCATGTAATCTTGTACAATCCCCTTTTTTATATTGTTTTTCATGCCTCCATTTCATTTAATTTTTTTTTATCCGTTAAAACCATTAACTTCTTTCTTCCTGCAATTAAAACACAAAATGAACACTTCCTTTTGACCCTGTCGCACAGAGTCTTTTGCAAATGAGTTCACGAACACTATCATCTATGTATCTAGATCAAATTATAGAGTCAGAGAGAAGCAAATTTCCCCAGAGAGAATGCTCAATGGCGAGTATTAATATTCCATTTTTACAACGACTCCGTGCTCCGGCTTCAAGATTACAATGTAGATCGTCACATCTGCTTAACAAAGAGCTTCCGTTTAGTTCCATGGTGTCTCTATCAACCGCCTATCTGGCTGCAATTAAAAGGGCCTAGCGGAACAGATCATGGCCTGATTAAGCGTCGGCCCCTGTCGCTTCAGCCACCTGCCCCCACTAATTTGTTGCCTGTCTGCACCAGAATCTGCTTCTGCTGTTTTTGTGCCATCGGATTCCCCGTTTTATAACATTATTAAGCTGCAAGACACGTTTTTTGTTGTATGCCCACACCGATGCTCGTCTGCGTATCTCTGATGTATGAATGTTAAGTCTGTTGCTTTTAATTGCATTTATTTTTGCTAAAAGCTTGTATTATTTTAACGACAGTTGAGTTGGGTATTTTTTTTTTCCCATAAGAATATAGGATTTTGAATTTCTGAATGGTTTTACAATGATTTAGTAAAACTAGTATATTTATTGTTTTTCGATAATCGATTTAGACAGTTCCATATACTTATTAGTATTACAGGTGGGTTGGGGTGCCTGATGGCTTAGTTTCATCTGTTTTCGCAATGTCCTGGTGAAAACGCTCATCATACTTATCTCTAATCAGGCACGGGTCTGAATGCCCGAGTGACTAGCGCTCTGGCGCTCGGTACCACAGGTTTCGGGTTCGAGTCCCGGCGGTGCCATGGATATTTGTAGTGGTTTGGAATCCACTTTAAACCATAGGCCCCTTTCTAATAAGATCATAGAGTGTTGTGGGGTTAGTGTTACTCGCGCCCGTAGCATATCTTTAAAGCTACACGCGCCCTCTGGATGGGTAGTACTAAATGAGTAACAATAGTGCAGTCTTTGCCTACAGCATAAAGATTAACTTCTGTGTTGCCAGCTGCATTAGAAACCATCACAACAACAACAACATAGATGGGTTTGAAATCACTGCAAGACACATTTTTTGTTGTAAATCCACATCAATCAATGCTCGTCTGCGTATCTCTGATGTTGGCAAATGTTACGTCTGTTGCTTTACTTGCATTTATTTTTGGTAAAACCTTGGATTATTTTAACGACATCTGAGTTGTTGTTTTTTAAGACTTTATAAGATTTTGAATAGTGGTTTAATAAAATTGCATATTTAGTATTTTTAATCAAATTTGGCGGTTTCATATACTTACGATTTCTTATACATCTACAATACCAGTTACACTTTGATTTATCTCTGGTATTTTATTATTGTTGTATTTAGCCGTGATGGATTAGTGCAATTGTTACAGTCAAGAACGGCTACAGATCAACTTAACTTGATGATAGATGGAAGGTAAAATTTTCATGTATACAGTGGTATACTCGTATGCTCGCTTTGGAACAAGTTCAGTTCGATATATGTGATGATATATGATCTTGAAACGTAACGTAAAACACTCAACTCTCTTTTTAAAAAGTAACACACACATAAAAAGTAACAACATTCACTCACTCTCTTTTAAAACTAACACACGCGCGCATTCTCTTCTTAAAAAGTAACACACACGCGCATTCTCTTCTTAAAAAGCCTTAAAAAAATAACACTTTCTTTGAAAAGTAACACGCACACGTTAAAAGTAACGCACACACACGCATTAACAGTAAAACACTCAACCAACTCTATTAAAAAAACACATTTTCTCTATCTTTCACCTTAAAAGTAACACAAAACACTCAACTCTCTTTTTAAAAGTAACATGGACATAAATTCACACACTTTCAGATTTTTACCGTGTGATAAGGTATATATTTGTATAAAAAAATTCTCACGTATTGTATTCTCAACCATGTAAACAATCTCGTGTTGTTTTTTACTATTCAATAACTCGATAGTATAAATTTCACGTCGTTTTCGATAACGAGTTTCTAAAAACTCCTGTGCTTGTAGATTATGTGAGTAAAAAAATTACTATTTCGAAATGTGACTGCTTTTATTTTGCCAAGCCAAATTTGACATTTTGTTTTCTTTGCATTTTCACCTTTGTTCGACAACTTATATAAAAATTTCTATGTTTGTCAGTGATCGACAACTAGATTTAGACAAACTGTTATTTTTCTTTTTACTTCAATTAGATTTTGTATGTAAATTGTGAAAAGTAGGTACATAAGATAGTGTTTCCATTTTCATTGTGAATTGTTAAATTTTTGTTTCGTTTTTCTCATGATCTGAAAGATTTTTTTTTGAAGTTGTCAGAATAGTAATGCATTTTTCATTTATTTGTAAATTGCTTTTCGCCTTATCTGTTTTTTTTTTTTTTTTTTTGTGCTGTTTCATAATTCAGTTATTTGAAGAAGTGTTATTTGATTGTCTTAGGGTTTATCAAACCTATTAACTGTTACAATTTTTTGATATCTGTTACATTTTTTTGTATGCTGATACGATTTTATGACTGAAAGTAGGAAGAAAAAATATATTTTGGATTAGTGGTTTTTGTCAAGAATTATTATTTTTTCATTTTCTGAAGAATAGAGAAAAAAAAAGCATTTTGTCATTTCTCATTCATTTTTTTTTTCTTCCTGCTATCAGACAAATTAAAAAAATTATGAAGCGTTTCTGATTGATCATGGTAGTAATAAATTAATTTCAGTTTTTCACTACTATCTCTGTATAGTAAGTTTGTTATTTAAATTACATTTAATAGATTGGTTTTTTTTTTTTTTACTAACTTCATTAATGGAAGGTAAAACTTTTATTGTTCTTAGGAAAAAAAATGAAATAAATGAATGAATGAAATGAAATTTCTTTTGCAATTGCATATGAAATGTTGCTACATGTGCTTTTTTTTACACTCTTTTCTTACTAAGTACCTTATTTTATACATAGCTACTTATTCTCAGATTTCTTTTTTTAGTTCAAAATTTTGAATTTTTTTAAATATTAATTTCATAAATTTCCCAATTTTTGCTATTTTCGCTATGTTAATTCATAGTTCTGAATAATTCATTTTACTTGATTTTTTTAAAATTTTTATGCATTATTAATATTTTTGTTGCAGTAATTTAAGGAAACTGACTGCAAATATATTTTGTTTTTCTATAATGCATACCTTGAATATGTATAAAGTGCAATCTTAAACGTGCAATAATATTGCATATATATATATATATATATACATACATATATTTAATGTTATATATGTTGTTATCGATAATTAAATGTGTTTAAAATTTAACTCGGATACATTCACATGTTTAAACCCATTATTGGTCATTTTTTAATCATAAAATAATGAGTATTGTTATCAGGAGCTGGGTTTTACGTGTATCGGATGACATATTGGTTATTTATTAATGTTTTTTTAATTTCTTTAACGAGCTGTTGGTTTATTTTAAATTTCTTTCACGAACTATTGATTTATTTTAAATTTTTTTCACGGACTATTGATTTATTTTAAATTTCCGATGTATTGTCGAGGTGTTCTTATTCAGTTATTTAAATTTCTTTTTTTTTTTATGCATAATATTTTTTTCTTTCACGTGCTAATAATTATATAATTAAGTAATGTAAAATATCGTGTGGTAATAATCTAATAATATACTCTAATAAGCAATGTGTCTTAAAAGTTCGTCTGGTGAAAGCAAAGACAATTTTATTTCAAAGTTAAAATAAGATTTTTTCAAGAAAAGAAAATTGTTTGGAATCCTATATTTGTTTATTATTAAAGATTGTTGTTGTTATGCGTTTTGTTCTTGGATTAAATTCAAAATTTTATGGGTGGCCTTTATATCGTCTCAGCCGCTTATATATGTGTTTTTTATTGTTATTTTTCTTTCAAATACAATTTCATTTCTGAACAATTTTTTGGCTAAAATCGAAAATATACATTGTTAGAATTATGATGAATAACTATAATTCTGATTTTTTTTCTTATTAGATTTGTAACTCTTCATCGCCAGAGTTTCGAAATCAGCATGCAATATATCGTTTTTATTATCACTAAAACGGTCTTCACGTGAACTCATTTTGGAAAAAAAAAAAAAAAAATAAATAATAATAAATAAATAAAAAAAAATAACGAAAAGCAAAAACAAGTGTTCATAAACAATAAACAAAACACAGCTGCTCTAGAATCTTTTTTGATACTGAAGGACATCAAATATTTGTTAAACAGCATGAAATCGCGTTAGAATGTATGTTGTAGCACGTGTAATAACTCGTGTTTCCTTTAATACTATAAGTCAGCCCAAAGTGCACGTTTTAATTCTGAATTAAAACTTTAACTTGTGCTAAAATTAACACGTAGCATTTTGAAAAGATACGAATTTGAGATAATATACAACGTGACGTTTTAGCAAATAACAGTTTTATAATTCAAAATGTGAAGAAATTCTAATTTTAGGTAAATACGTCTCTATATATCTGTAGGTTCGCATTGTTCATTATTATGATTACACAAGGTGGCCCAAAATACTCGTTTTCGTTCAGAATTAAAACTTAACTTTCTCTAGAATTAACTCGTAATGTTTTGAAAAGATGCGAATTTGAGATAATCCACTGTGAATACTACTGTGTCCAAAAAGTAAGACCAATTTAAAATTCCCGGAGCTTAAGTAATTTTTTTTTCTTTTTTATGTTGCTGGCACTGTCCTCGACATCTGTGTGAAATTTGACGTCAAAATATTTATTAGTGTTTGAGTTACGCTTGGTTTTGTGAGGCGCCAAAACTGATTCCGGTGATTTTTGAAATGTCTGAATGATTTGAGCATTCAATTTTGTATGCGGAACCGCATAGAATGTTGCAACAGGCATTCGGTGAGCATTGCTATATCAGAAAGAAATGTTTAGAAGTGGTATAAACAGTTCAAAGAAGGCAGAGAACGCGCTAAAGACGAATAACCCTTTGTTTGACCAAACTCAAAAGACCACTCCGAGGACACCGTTTTGAGTCGATTGAAGAGATTCAAAGTGAATCGCCGCGCGCTTTGAAGGCCATCCCTGCCCATGACTTTTTAGCATGCACTGAGGATAGGAAAAAAAGTTGTCATAGGAGCACTGTGTCCGGAGAAGATTACTTTGAATACGCTGAAATAAATTTGAAAGAATATATAAAGAGTTTTTGAAAAAAAAATAATGGGCCTTACTTTTTGGGCATAGTAGTATACAACGTGACGTTTCATCAAATTGCCTTTTTTATGAATCAAAAATGCTGATTTTAGGTAAAAACGACTCTGTACATCTGGAGCTTTGAGTGTTCATTATTCAGATTACTTCAAGGCCCAAAAAAGCGAACACAGTTATTATCTCCCTCTTTCTTCATGCACTGGGTTACAAATTCCCAGTTTTCTCTGTAAATAGTCCCCATTTCTTCGTGTGAAGTGCGCAGCTTCTGCAAAAGTGGACACGCCCACAGCTCCTCAATTTATGTTCATTAATTATAGGCCTGTCTCGTATGTGCTCCTTCCTTTGGATGGAAACGCTTAAAAATGTTCGACACTGTTCATCACTTAACAACAACAACGACACTAAACGATCCTCTTCAAGTTTTTTTTTTACTTTTTTACTGCACTGTTTTCCCCCTGCCCTATCAATATTCAGTACAGTCCCGTTCTGTAATTTTTCTTGCTGTTTTTTTTTTTCCTTTTGCCTGTCACTGATGAAGTACTTGTTGTGTTCGTCTATGTCGTCCTTATCAAGCGATTTTAATTCTTATTTTTTTTTTTTTTTTTTTTTTCTTCATGGGGAAAAAAATTTGAAAAAGGGGATGATGACTGAGAATTCGATTTTTTTTCCCCTATCCCTTCTTGATTGTCTGTAAATATGCTATTTTTCTTTTTCTTTCTTTTTTTCTTTTTGAGTGTTGAATGAAGAAGGTATGACATTGAAGGCGGAGATTCGGAGGGCGGGAAAAAATTGCGCGCGCATCAGATTTGCAATACTCTTTTTATCAGACAAGACAAGACAGGGGAAAAGATAGGGAAAAAAAAGTTATATTAATTGCCGTTTTCAAATTGGGATACCTTCTAATTAATTATTTCGCAAAAAACAATAAATAATGGTAAAAATTGGAGAAGTTTTTTTTTTACGACATTTGTCAGTCTAGAATAAGACAGGTTTTTTTTTTTTTTTTTTGTCATCGTCCAATTTTTTAATCTTTTATCGATATCGAAGTTAATTACATTTAATTAGTTCTATGAGTAATCGATCATGAGTTAATCAATAGAACTTTTTTTCTAAATTCTGATAATTAAGAACTGCACTTTATATGAAATCTAATTATTTGGCGGAATCTTTCATCTGGTAACTCTAAATTGGTTGTTAAAATTAGTTTTTACTAATATGATTCACTCTTTAATTTGAACCTTTTAAAACTAAAATGCCATATTTCGACCATTTTAAATATTTAAGGGAAAATACTTGCCAATGTTTTCGTGCGAAAAAAAAATATATAATGATTGAAAATATTACATGGGGGAGCTGAGTGACTGTCTCTCGGTGCCACATTCTTCGGGCCCGAGTCCCCACGGTGACATGGATGTTTGTTTGGAATCCACTTTAAATCGTAGGTCCCGATAATATGGTGTTAGAATGTTGAGTGTAGGGCTGACAACCTCACCCTTTAAAAACAAAACATCTCATGTTCCGAAATCTGCCAGTAGGGAGACTATCTTGGCCTACCATGGGGTTGTTGCGCTATTGCAGAAGAATTATTACATGGTTTACTGTAGATTTAAAAAAAAATAATCATCTGGGCCGTTACCCATCAAAATTAGAATTTAATGTAAGAACAAACAGTAATAAATAAATTTGAAAAAATATAAATAATATATTCTAATTATTTATTCTTAAATAAAATTATTATTATTTTAAAAATAAATACAATTTCTTAAGTAAATTAAAAAAAAAAAAAAAACTATTGTATTCCAAACGATTTTCTTTTCTTGAAAAATCTCTTTTTTATTTTGAAATAAAATTGTCTTTGCTTTTATCAGCCGATCTTTCAGAATAATTTTACCTTATTTAATTATGTAATTATTAGCTCGTTAAAAATTTTTTTTAAAAAAGAGGTTAACCTGTAAAAGTGGTCAAGGACACGGAAAAATTGATCAAGGAAACTAAAAACTTAACTCTCAAAACTTTAAGAACTCTATTAAACAATACGGATAATTTTATGGGTAAAAAAAAACTATTTTTAATAAAAGTTTGTCTCCTGTTTTGTTTGTAGATTCCTCACTTGTTGTTCCTTCTTCATTGGCACAATGTGTCAATATTTTTATTGACACATTGTGCTAATCACCATTGAGTCTTCTCGTTTCTAAATTAGTGACTGCAATGTTTCTAATGGAATGTATATATTCTTGAACGCTTACTTCCTGCTTTTTAGCACTGGTCCATGAGTCGTGGGATTAAATTTTTGTGTTTTAATAATTTATAACAGTAATAATGCCTAAACGTGTGCACGCACACACACATTCACCAAGTCATCTAATTATCTGTTATCTAACTATTTTTAATTAATCATTTAACACAAGATATTAAATTAAATTAACTCTTTGGGATGATAGTTACATGTAATAATAGTTGGAATTAAATGCTCATATTTTCAAATATTATTTTTTACTTGTAACAAAAAGTTAATTTAATTTAATCTTCATTGTTAAAAAAAATTATTAGTTAAAAATAGTTATTATTATATTAGTGAGAATTTACTCATTTGATTTTTGTAACTTCAAATATTTACCTACGTATATGAAGATGTTAAAAAAGCAAAACTGCATCTAATAATAAATTCCCTTTTTTTCCCTTTTGTGTTTATTATTGCATTCTTTTTCCCTGTTACCGTTACTGGATGATGCTAAAGAAGCCTTGCAACTAAACCCTCTTAACAAACACCTATGCGAATAGAATAATTTTTTTACCGAAGCCATCCATGTCTATTCGGTGGTTTTAGGTGTTGAGCAGCATAAAAAAAAGAACAGCATCATAAGTTGGTATATTCGGAGTTAGAATATCGTTTGCTTTTACCGTAAATAAATCTGGCAACACCAATCCTTTTATGAACTCTATAGAGCTTCTCTCTACTTAAACGGATGGCCTGTTCTTGGAAAAATTGTCATCGAACACTCCTTTATCGTTTGCACTTTTTTTTTTATCTGTTTCATGGCCATATGGGGATGCTCGCATTTAAATGATGTATGGGGCTTTTTGCCTGCCGTTATCATTTTTTTTTCGCCTGGTGATTCAATATCGTAGGGCGTAATAAGATATTTGTGGTTTGTTTAGGTGTTTTTATTGTTCTCATAGTGCTTTTTGAATGTACTTTTCTTTGTTTGCCAATGAAGGCGTGTTAATAGAGAATATATATCTTTTACGACTAAATAATTGAAATAGTTATGAATTTAAATTGCGGTTCCACTTTTTAATATTTTTTATGAATTAGATGAATTATTTACTTAAAACTATTAAATATTTATAAGTAAAAGAAATATTTCTAAGCTATAAAAAATAATTTTCAATTGAATAATCAAATCCAAAATTGCGAAAAGAGGAGAATTTTATGGGGGGTGGGGGTGAGAAAGCATATAAATTCATATTAAATAAAGTTGATTGGTTAAATTTTTAATTTATTTATATGTTTTAATAACATTGTTTAATTAAATAGTTTATTGCTTATTCTGTAAGTATGATTATTTTCGCGTTAGGGCCAGATTTTTCAATTATCAATTATTAAATATTGTTGTTGCACATTTTTTTGTCCTTAAATAATAACGTACGGACATTTCTTTCCGTTTCGATTCTAACAAGACAGTGGTGAAGCGATTACTTTGTAAGTTTTCATTCTAACCTAGTTAAAATGACTAACATAATTGATTAGGTTAAAGTTATAAGTTGATTAGCTTTAACTTTAACGCAATCAATTATGTTTTAACCTAACTGACATGACTAGCGTTATTGACTAGCTTTAATTTTAATCTAGTCAATTATGTTTTAACCTAACTAATATGATTAGTATAATTGATTAGCTTTAACTTTAACCTAGTCAGTTACGTTTTAACCAAACTTATATGACTAGCTTTAACTTAAAAAAAAAGTCTTATTCTAGATAATGACTAGCATAATTAATTAACTTTAACCTAATTATGTTTTAACAACCTAATAATATATAACTAGCATAAATGTCTATCTTTAACTTTAACCTAAGTCATTTATGTTTTAAACTAGCTAAATAAGACTAGCATAATCAATTATTTGTTAGTCCAGGCAGTAGTTTATTTAGATAATTGCAAATAAATTGTCATCTTTATTCTTTCTTTCTTCCCCCACCCCAATGTTTCTTGTTGATGAAATCTTGATCAAATAATTTTACATCATAAATATTAGATTTCTGGCAATTTTGACAATTTTGTTTCCAACTTGAACTCCTGAACGCGTGATTCATACATGCCCAATACAGGCAGAAATTTCTTTTTAACAAAAATGTATCCCAACTTTGATTTTTAAATCCGACATCCTATATTTTAAAAGTGAAGATTTTTACCTTTCAAACTGTCTTGGGTAAATATTATTAATCACCTTCTTAACTGAAATTTAAGGCATCGGCTGCGATTTCTAATTCATGTTAGCTCAAAATATTTCTACCTTAATCATTTTATTTTATTATTTAAAAAAAAATGGCAGTACTTAAGAGCTTAAAGAGATTTATACGAATGTATAAACTTAAATTTTCTACTTAGCTTAATTTAAATCATGACACCTTTAAAATAACTTCTCTTGAGTCTATATTCATAAAGGTGATGGCATTTTCTTAATTAATTGCTCATTACGTAAAATATAGAGCAAAGATGTTCATACCGTGGCTTATTGCAGCATATTTGATAGTTATTTTATTAATTTTTTTTTCCATTGGTAGGTTTCTGATTTTGATAAAAGATGGTTTATGATTTGGCTTAAAGATGGTTTATAGTTAAGTAAATAAAATATTTTAAAAGCCTTTTATTTAGCATTTTTAAATTAATTGCATGCTAGAAGATAAGAACCTTGAATTAGTCTGAATACAGGATCCGTACTACGTGTATTTCTTTAACAAGCCCGACTCGTGGTTCAGTGGCAATGTGAGCCGCTGGTGAGTATGAGGGCAGAGGTTCATTCCCATGGGGGCATTGTTGTAGTCCCTGTTTCAAAAAGCGACGAGGCTTGATGGCTTTTGGGATGTTCAGCATCTTGCCTCGTGAGTCGGAGTACCTAGTGGGAGTTTTCCGGGTTTTTCTCTCATACGATACTTAAATGTGTTGTAATTCCCTTTAAAAAATCATCCCAGAAGGCACTGCTCTCCTTCTTCAGCGACACGGCAACAAGTCAGACTTCTACCTACGGGTGCTCCACAACAGAAGCTGTTCGTTTTCCTCCATAAATGAGTAGACTACTCATGGTATGTCCGTCCCTCACTGCAGGTCACTGAGGATTAGTCACAACACAACAATTGGTTTCTAATAAAATATTTCTTTTAATTTAAAACTAAACTAATTTAACTAAAAATATGGTTAAGCATGTTTTAGTAAGCCGTGTAATGCATACGTCTGAACTGGTGTATTACTGAAAGTGTAATTGTATCATTTTCGAATTATATGAGTTTTAAGTAAATTTTGTCAATGGAATCATATCCAAAACAATTTTTTTTTTTTTTTTAGACCACAAAAAAAAAAAAAAAAAAATAATTTTTATTAATTTAAATATAATAAATATTTATGTATTTAATTTGATAAAATCTTATTTCCTTAATAAGCATTTATATAATAATATTTAAAAAATATTATAATTCACTATAATATTTAGTATATTTTTTAAAAATATGAAAATATTTAAAAAAATATTTCGTTAATAAAAATGTTATAAAATAATAATACAATTTTTTTATTAGATATTGTAAAATTAGCTTTATATAGTAATAATTAAAAAATATTATAATTAATTGTAATAATTAGTATATTTTCTAAAAATATAAAAGTATTTAATATTTAAAAAAAAAAAATATTTTGTTAATAAAATTTAATAAAATAATAATAAAAAAAAATTGTTTTCATTTTAATAAGTGCTTATGATCTCCATATATCGGACATTAGATATTGTTAGACAATCTACTATTAAAATGTAATCATAACTCAAAAAAATGCTGATATACCTTTATAATACTAATATTTATCATTTGCCTTTTGATTCACTATCTTGATGTGAAAGGAAGCCATTCTATCTAGACTTATTATTTTCAAGCGAATGTATTGCATTTTTAAAATCCTTTAATGCACATTTTCCTTACAATAATAAAGAAAGCCCATTTGCATTTGAATTAAATACTTTCCCTCGATCTATTTTTATTGATGCAATAAAACAATTAAGTTCAAAACATTACAGATAAAAGTCTGCTCATTTGCTAACCATAACAATGGAGCCATTTTGAACCAATCAACTGAAATTCTTTTCACCAAAATATGGGAAATTAAACCCTAAAATCTTTAAAACCATTACAAAATCAGTGGGAAAAAAAAAAAAAAAAAAAATGACATTACACACAAATGATTTTTAGAGCTAAATTAAAAGTCATACAATTGTTTCCTAGTATCTGGCAATATCTTTCTACATCTCATTGTTGCTTATGCGTGATAACGATTGTAACTGTAATCGTTATATTTTACTCGTTTAATTAAAAAAATTTAATTAAATAATAATAAAAATATTTTGTTTTCATTTTAATAAGTGTTTATGTTCTGCATATATCGGACATTAGATATTGTGAAACTATCTACTAATAAAATAACTCAAAAAAATACTAGTTTTCTGTTGTTGTTGTTTCTTATCCCACTTGGCTGGCCAAGCCCACGAGCCTATACGTACTCATAATTGAAGGGGAAGGAAGCAGCTTCTGTTGTGATGGAGCACCAGTAGGTAGAAGTCTGACTTTGGCTCCGTGACGCTCTTACAGTCATAGGAGACCGGGACCTACGGCTTAAAGTGGATTCCAAACCACTACAAACATCCATGGCACCGCCGGGATTCGAACCCGAAACCCGTGGCACCGAGCGCCAGAGCTCTAGACACTCGGCCATTCACGTCCCAAATTTGTGAATACCAACGGCACGCGGTGTTCCCTGGTGGTCACCCACTACTGACCAAGTACTGACTACCCAAGTACTGACCGCGCCCAATGATGCTTGACTTCGGTGATCTAACGAGAATCGGTATATTCAGCATGGTATGGCCGTTGGTATACTAGTATTCTAATATTTATTATATTTATAATATATTTGTAATTAGTATTAGTTATATTTATCAAATAATATTTATCGTTTGACTTTTGATTCCCTATTTTTATGTTAAAAAAAAAAGCCATTCTAAGTTTATTGATTTCAAGTTAATTTATTGCATATTTAATGCACGTATTCCTTAAAATAAAGAAAAACTCATTTGCATTTGAATTAAATACTTTCCGTCTATTTTTATTGATGCAATAAAACAATTAAATCCGAAAGATTACAGACAAAATTTACTCATTTGCTAACCATTACAATGGAGCCATTTTAGAACCAATATGAGAAATAAAACCTTAAAAAAAATAAATAAATAACAAATCTAAAAATTTTAAAGCCATTACAAAATCAGTGAAAAAATTAATAATAAAAAGACAATACAGACAAATGATTTTTAGAGCTAAATTAAAAGTCATACACTTGTTTCCTAGTATCTGGCAATATCTTTCTACATCTCATTGTTGATTATGCGTGATAACGACTGTGACTGTAACCGTTATATTTTACACGTAAATATTAAAAATATTTTGTAAATAAATATTTATATATTTAATTTAATGATATCTTATTTCCTTAATAAGCATTTATATAATAATATAGTGAATTATAATATTTTTTAAAAATATGAAATATTTAATACCTAAAAAATATTTCGCTAATAAAAATTTAATAAAATAATAATAAAAATATTTTTTTTTTTTCATTTTAATAAGTGCTTAAGATCTGCATATATGGAATATTTGATTGTTTAACAGTATCTACTATTAAAATGTAATCATAACTAAAAAATAATACTGATATGCCTTTAAAATACTAATATTAATCGTATATTATATTATTTATTTACCATATATTATCATATTTATAATAATATTTATCAAATGGTAATATTTATCATTTGATTTTTGATTTTTAAGAGAAAGAAAATCATTATAGGTTTATTGTTTTCAAGAAAATTTATTCCATTTTTAAAATCCTTCAATGCACATTTTCCTTATAAACAAAACTAATTTGCATTTGAATTAAATAGTTTCCCTCGATATATTTTTATTGATGCAATAAAACAATTAAATCCAAAACATTACAGACAAAAATCTGCTCATTAGCTAACCATAACAATGGAGCCAATCAACTGAAATGCTTTTTTACTAAAATATGAGAAATAAACCCTTAAAAAAAATAACAAATCTAAAACCTTTAAAGCCATTACAAAATCAGTGAAAAAAAAAAAACCCATTACTGAATCAGTGCACAGAAAAAAAGGCCATTACACACCAAACGATTTTCAGAGCTAAATAAAAGTCACAATTGTTTCCCCAAAACTGGCAATATCTTTCTACATCTCATTGTTGCTTATGCGTGATAACGACTGTGACTGTAACTGTAACCGTTATATTTTACACGCTGATTTTCAGCACTACAGAAGAATGGAAGTTTTTACCACAAAACGACTTCATAATTTATATAAAAGAGCTTTAATTTTATTATTTTTTTTAACGTCTGATTACATCAAAACAGTAACAGCGATTATCCAGCGTTTAATTTTATCGCATTCGCGCAGCTGTGGTAATTGGGGAGCAGCTGCAGCTAATTTTTAAGGGCTGCATTCGAGAAATGAATTATTTCATCTGCCGGTTCGGTAATTGTTGAAAAGGAACTGTGGATTGTTATTATTATTTTTTTTTTACTTCAGCTTTGTGCTGCACGAATTGTGTTCAGCAATTGTGAATTAGCAGTGTTTATTTCGTTACATGTTAAGATAATATGGTAATTTTTAATTGTTTATTGTAATGTTAATTGTGTAGTTAATATTCGTTAACGCCATTTGCTTTTTTTTTATTTTTCATTTCAATAATGCTTAGTATAGATCATTTTGTGGTTTAAAGCAACTGACAAAAGGTTATAACTATGCCATTGAGATGATGATTTGTGTATATTAAAATAAATATTGGAAAAATAAAGAAAAATACATATTTTTTAAAAATAATAATTAATTTAATGTTTGCACATTTAGAGTACAATTTTTTTTTTTAAGTTAGGCATTAATGGGATTAATGAGTTTTTTTTTTTAATTAAGCATTCATTTTTTTTTAAGTTGAGAATTAACCTACCAATGAATAGCTTTTATTTAGTTAAAAATATGATTTTAAACAATTAACTATAATATTAATGGGAGACATTTTTTTTGGAATCTCACGTGTTCACAGTGTTTTTATGAACTATGAAGAGAAATATTTTTGTGTGTATGTGTAACTGAACATTAGTATTTACATTCGTTAATTATAAACAGTTCTGGGTAAGACATTTACCGTGTGATGATTGTGGGAAAAATAAATAAATAAATAAAAATTAATTTTTTTAAATTTTGTTATGTTTCTTCCTATACACTGGCAAAAGCGCCCTCTATGGTTTTCAGGAGGAAGGGTTGGTCGGCCTCCAGACTCTCACCGTGAGAAAGTACAGTGCAAACCTGCGCTCCTGCTGAGAAACGTTTAATTTGTAGTCTCAATTTATTCTTATAATTGGATAATTCTGATTATTGATATTATATGCCGACAGCTAGTTGTAAATATTGTTCTGTGTGATCGTAGGAATTTTAAACTGACTTCTTAGAATTTAGTAATATTTTAGAATTTCCTCTATATTTGAAGTGATGAATTACAATTTGCGATTGAAAATGACGCCCGACTCATGGCTCAGTTGGCAATGTGCGTCGCTGGTGAGCATTAGGGCTGAGGTTCAATCCACTGGCGGCTTTGTTCTAGACACTGTTTCAGCACCTTGCTCGTGAGTCGGACTACCTGGTAGGAGTTTTGCGGTATTTCTTCCATACTATATCCAAATGTGGGATATTGTCCTTCCTAAAAGTCTTGTTGGAAGGCACTACCCTTCTTCATCAGCAACAGGGAGCTAAGTCAGACTTCTACCTAAGAGTGCTCCATCACATCAGAAGCTGCCGCTTTCCTTTCATCTATTAGTAGACTGACTACTTACTCATGGGATTGCAGGATACTGAGGATTAGACATACATAAATCTGAATGATAGCCTAGTATCTCTTTACACCATTTAACAGAACGGTGAACATTTTTTTCTTTTTACTTCAAAGAAATGCTCAATGCTGTGTCAATTTATGGTGACTATGAATATTCAACAAAATAAATACGATCAACAAAATACACCGATGCAACGATTTACAAAATACATACGATGCAATAAAAAAAATACGATCAATATTCCGTTTTTCCCATGTTTTACAAATTCATGTTCATTCTTACAGTGGTTTATCAAGCAACTATTTTTAAGATGTTAAACAGACACAATATATTATGTAAATAATATGCACACAATATGTTATGTATGTTTTAAGATATTAGACAGACAAAAATATGAATGACAGTTAAATGAAAATCGATTTTTCTACGTGACAAAATAGGTAAGATCAACTTACCATTTTTCAGGTGTTTTACAAATTCATGTTCCATGTTTACAATAATTTATGAATCAACTTTTTTTATTAACTTTAGTGTTAAATCAACAACAGTTCAACATAACAAATAAATCCACAATAGTTCGTAAAGTAAAATGCTAATAAACGTTTGCCATCAACAGCAATCCCTTTACGATGGACCACTACAAGAATAAATAAATGTAAATATATCTAAAAGAAGAAAATAACAATAAAAAAATAATAAAATGCTTATCTGTACTTTTTCATTCGACGAGTGATTTGGCCTTATCGCCACACCTAAATGACCGCTGGAAAATATCATTAAGGAATTCTTTTGACGTATGAAAGATTCCATTGACACCGCAGTAATGTCCGTCGTTGAGCAAATAACGACGACATTTTCTCTTCTATCATATTTCGTTATCCAAAATAAAAATAAACCGCTAAGTGGTTTGCCATTTTTCATCTCTGCCCCTATCTCTCTCTCACTTTTAGCACATTATCTCTTAACACCATTTAATAGAACGGTGTAGATTTTTTTTTTTCTTTTTACTTCAAAGAAATGCACAATGCTGTGTCAATTTATGGTGACTATGAATATTCAGTGTTTTGAGCGTGTGAAGGCTTCATTTATGGCTGAGCTTTCTTTTTCATTTTTTGATATGCATCTATCTAGAAGGGAAAATTTTATTTCCCGAGTTTTTGTTTAAAGAAAATGGCTCGGAATCATTCATAGGCTATTGTGCGGAAAAATTTTGCAAAATTCTTTTGATTGTGCTCTTATTTTTAAAATGCCTGTTAAGGAACATTCTTTTTGATATTTTTATTGATGTCGTAATTTAGGATGTAAAGCCAGAAATTGGTTTCTTTATTGTATTTAAGTAGTTTTGACGATTTTATTTAATTAAAATGAGGGGCCTAGTGACGAGTGGCTAGCGCTCTGGCGCTCCGCACTACAGGTTTCAGGTTCGAATCCCGGCGATGCCATGTATGTTTGTTAGTGGTTCGATATCCTGTAGGTCCCTGTCTTAATAGCCTAAAGTGTTCACAAAATGACCGTAGAGCGACAAATTAAGTAAAATCAAATCTAATCTCTGGTGCTCAATACCACAGGTTTTGGATTTCGATTTTCGGCCATGCCTCGATGTTTGTAGTGGTTCGGAATCTACTTTAAACTTAACTCCCGGTCTAATATGATTGTTGGGCGTAGGGCTGACAACCCTACCCAGTAAAAAGAAAACATCTCTTGTCTCAAATTGCCGGTAGACGGACGGCCTTGAACCATCAGGAAGCTGTTGCCTCAATGAAGAAGAAATATTTGGTAGTCATAGAATGAATTATTCTTCAGTGGCGCAACAGCCCCATGGTGGGCCAAGACTGTTTGCCTACTGACAAATTTCGAACCGTGAGATGTTTCCTTTTGTACGTGGTATGGTTGTCAGTCCTACGCCCAACGCTCTGCAATCATATTCGACAGGGACCTGCGGTTTAAAGTGGATTCCGACCACTACAAGCATCCGTGGCACGTGCGGGACTGGAACTTGAAACCTATGGCACCACGCGCCAGATCTCTAACTCGGCCACATAGAATGAGTACTTCCTTATTTACTTCGTAAATGAAATTCAATTAAAACTTATTAATTTATTATTGTCAAGGCATAACAGAGCATGAGGAATATTCTTTAAGTATTAATGTTGTGTTATACACAGATGAATAACAAAATCTACATATCTTCACTTTCAGTCGCATTAATGTGACCACCACCTACTTTTGTCGTCAACGTGAAATACCCAATCACAAAAGGCAGGTGGCAGCACATTGCAGTGGAGTGTATGTAAAGGATGTCCTAGGGCATCGGAAAGCATTTCAATCGTTGGTTACTATATTTAATAACTAGTTCTGCCAAAGGTTGTTATTTTGGCTTTTGACAGGTGGTCACATTAATGTGACTGGACTGTGTATATTTAAAACTCTGAATTTTTTTCCTTTACATTCGAATACAGTGATACCTCTACATATCTTCACTTTGGAATAAGTCCAATTTACCAATTATACTTATCCAATCAATTATACCTTCTATTTGGACGCCAAACATTTTATTCGGTTTACGACCTTTGATGCATGTGAGACGTAATTCAAACAAAATCTTTGCTAAATGGATGGATGTTACAAACTCTGCAGAGAAGTGTACCAATCCAACAAAGCCATAAGACATTTCTGCCTTAGGATGTTTCGGAAATGAGACATTGTCTAGTAATCTAGTTCAGAATTTTTTGTGAGCGTCAAATCTAGTACTACGCATTAGGGTTTAAGTAAAAAAACCGTAAATTTTTATTTATATATGTAATTCCTATAACTGCTTTTATGTATATGTATTTTAATATTAAGCAGCATTAAATTTTTATAGCCCCATAAATACATAATATTCCAATAACAGTAGCATTTTTTTAATGGGAAAGGATTAATTATTTTTCCTTTACTTCTTATGGAAAAACATTTGTTTGGTATGCGCTCTTTTTGATATAAGACTAAGTATCTACCACATTTATTACTACTTTTTTTACTGCTATTCATCATTGCTGTTTATTCTATTTATCTGTTTCGTTATTCATCTTAATTTGATTACTGGATATAATGGCGGGAATTGCACAGGAATTTTATACAGTACAGCTTAATAAATACCAGAGTACATTTTTATGGTACTTTATTTGATTCTGTAACTAAGCGAGTTTCTTTGCTTCAACGAATGGGATATTTGTCTGATTCATATTTTTCTGAGCTGACAGTTTCCAATACAATTAACGTATTGTCTCTTTTGACCAGATATTTTTAGCTGTTCCCAATTTATCTCATTGCTTTTCAATTGTTACTCTGATATTTGCAATTGGTACAAAATAAAATTATAAAAAAATAAATGTGTTTTTTGGTGGTCAAACTTTGTACAGTACTGTCTAATAATCAGCAGGTTACATTTCCATGGTACATGATTTGATTCTGTTTGTAACTGTTGTTCTAATGCACCTGACAATACAGAGACAGTTAATAGTGCGATAACCACTCGGCCATCAGTTTGTAATTAAGCGAATGTCTTTACTTCATAGAATGAGGTATTTGTCCAATTCACATTTTTCTGAACTGACCACTTCCAATACAATTAACGTATTGTCGCTTTTGACCAGATCTTTTTAGTTGATTCCTAATTTATCTCATTGCTTTTTAAATTGTAACTCTGATATTTGCAATTTACACATAATAAATATATAAAAATAAATGTGTTTTTTGATGGTCAAACTTTGTACAGTACAGCCTAATAATCAGCAGGTTACATTTCCATAGTACATCATTTGATTCTGTTTGTAACTGTTGTTCTAATGCACCTGACAATACAGAGACAGTTAATCTTAGCGCACCTAACTAAGCGAATGTCTTTGCTTCATAGAATGAGGTATTTGTCCAATTCACATTTTTCTGAACTGACCACTTCCAATACAATTAACGTATTGTCTCTTTTGACCAGATCTTTTTAGTTGATTCCTAATTTATCTCATTGCTTTTTAAATTGTAACTCTGATATTTGCAATTGACACATAATAAATATATAAAAATAAATGTGTTTTTTGATGGTCAAACTTTGTACAGTACAGCCTAATAATCAGCAGGTTACATTTCCATAGTACATCATTTGATTCTGTTTGTAACTGTTGTTCTAATGCACCTGACAATACAGAGACAGTTAATCTTAGCGCGCAAGCCACTCGGCCATTAGGCCTCCTGTTTGTAACTAAGCGAATGTCTTTGCTTCATAGAATGAGGTATTTGTCCAATTCACATTTTTCTGAACTGACCACTTCCAATACAATTAACGTATTGTCGCTTTTGACCAGATCTTTTTAGCTGTGCCCTAATATATCTCATTGCTTTTAAATTGTAACTCTTTGATATTTGCCAACTATAAAAGAGATAATAAATAGACAAAAATTGTCTTTTGATGGTCAAACTTTGACTTTTTTTTTATTTTTATAATCGCTGTAAATTCCTTTCTGTGTATATCTTCAAAAGGCTTGTTTACTTGATAAACATTTACAATCAACAGCATTTCTTAAATCTATCTGTGTGGCTATCATTGCTGTCTTCGGAGTGCTACTCGACAGTGGTTTGTCGTTAAGTCTCTGGCAAATTGAGGAACAGTGTGCTACCGAACAAAAACCCACACGAACCTTGTTAAGCACTTACCATAATGTCTTTTCACAATTATCCATCTGTAAAAGCAAGCTGCTTTGTAACTAAGCAAGTTTCTTTGCTTCATCGAATGGGGTATTTGTTTAATTCACATTTTTCTGAGCAGACAGTTTCCAATACAATTAACGAATTGTCGCTTTTGACCAGATCTTTTTAGCTGTTCCCAATTTATTCCATTACTTTTAAATTGTAACTCTGCTATTTATAATTGGCAATAAATTTTATTTTTATCAAAATAAAAACTTATAAAAAATAAATGTGTTTTTTGATGGTTCAAACTTTGTACAGATAAAGCCTAATAATCAACAGGTTAAATTTCCATGGTACATCAGTTTGATTCGTTTGTCGTTAACTGTTGTTCAAATTGAGGAGCAGCACCTGAACAAAAACCCACACGAACCTTGTTAATAGTGCGATAATGTCCACTCGGCCATCTGTAAAAGCAAGTTTTGTAACTAAGCAATTTCTTTGCTTCATCGAATGGGATATTTGTTTAATCCGCATTTTTCTGAGCAGACAGTTTCCAATGCAATTAACGAATTGTCGCTTTTGACCAGATCTTTTTAGCTCTTCCCTATTTATCCCATTGCTTTTAAATTGTAACTCTTTGATATTTATAATTGGCACATAAATTTTATTTTTATCTCTTTATTATCTTTTTTTTTTTTTTTATCAAACTTTGACTTTTTTATTTTTACAATCGCTGTAAAATCCTTTCTGGATATATCTTCAAAAGGCTTGTTTACTTGCTAAACGTTTACAAGCCACCGCATTTCTTAGATCTATCTGTGTGGCCACCATAGTAGTAAATGCCACTGGCTATCATCGGCCTGCTACTGGGCAGTGGTCAGCCAGCACAGTCGTTAAGTCTGTGGCAAATTGAGGTACAGTGTGCAACCGAACAAAAACCCACACGAACCTTGTTAAGCACTTCCCATAATGTCTTTTCACAGTTATCCATCTGTAAAAGCAAGCAATTTGTAGCCAGACATCAATCCTGCTTGCTGCAAGGGATTATCCATGTCACAATCGGGTTTTATGGCACAGGCCGTATAAATTTGTGCAGCAGTATCTTCCTGATGTTCCCCCCTTCCCCCTAGTGATTCGTCGACCCCTCCAGGGGACGTAAACCATAATGTTCGACGTCTTTGTTCGATGGACACTGACGGATGGTCCTGCTTTTCGATTTTGTGGGGAAAGAGTATTGGATTACAATGCTTGTTAAAGAAGCCGACCGTTTCTCCAATACAGTGATAACAGCTATTGGCGTAATCGTTGATTGTTGGCGCTTTCTTTTGGCAATGAATTCCACGAGAGATAGTAGTAGTAGTAGTAGTAGTGTTATCGGGTTGTTGCGTGTAATTTTTTGTGAACTTTAAAATGATTCTATACGGGAGCGTATTGAAAAAGAGATTTGCTCTGAATTCAGAGAAATTTCTGTAATAATAAAATATTTAGTTGGATAAAATTTATTAAAAATTACGTTATATGATTAGATGTCCTCTTTTTAAATAGCTCAGTGCGTTGCGTGTTGGCGAGAATGATAGAATTACTATGAATTATCTTTATTAGATATAAAAAAATCAACTAAACTAGACAAAAAAAAAAAGGGGATATTATCTTTAAATTAAAGGACACAGTAGTGCTAAAATTAATCATCCAAAAATCTTATACTGAAAGTATGTGAGAAATAAATCGTTTCGTAATAATAAACATTCGTTTTTCGGCTGCAAGCATCATATACCAGCTTAAATTATCTTTTCAAATAGATTTTCTACATTTTTGCTTTTTTTTTATTATAGTGATGTGCAAGATAATAATTCCGATTTTTTTAACATCAAACATCTGAATTTTGATATCGAAATGAAAAAGGGGAAAAAAAAAAGAAAAAAAAGACTGTGATACTTTTTATATAAATACAGTAAATCTGTACTATTCACTTGAAATCTGAACAGTTTCAAAAAATAAAGCCAGGCTTATTAAATTTTATATTAGATAAGTTACTGGCAAATATGGAGGACTTAAACTGCTTTATCTTTCTTTTAGAAATTCGATACGGTTAAAATGATTTGAAAAATGAAAATGGACCAAGGAAATAGACCTGTCTACAGGCAATTTTTAGCCATTTCTTAAAGTATCTATTTATATATTGTCAATAGAAAATGAAATAATACTACGTGGTAGTGAAGAATGGTAAACGTTTCATGTACCATTGAGTACAAAGTTTAATTTAAAATTAATTTAGTACAGGTAATTCTGCTTAAAAAAATGTCTTGTTTATAAAAATTTGTATTAAACCCACTTTTTTTTTCACTGTTTTTTTATTTAATAAAAGTTAAAATGCATTTAACTTTCGAAGAAATATATTTGACCATAATATATTGGATGCGTAATACGCTGGACTAATTAAATTTTTAAAACTAATTATTTTTTCATATTATACTCAAGAACTGTATGTTAACTAATGTGTCAAAAATATTATTGTAACTTATAATTGAGAACTATTTGTTCTTAAAATTTACTACAATCAAACCGGTTTTTGTGCGAAGGATAAGGACCACATAATAGAAATCGCATAAAAATAATTTGAAACTTCATAAGTAGCTATAAAATATATTGTTTGCAATTCATTAAAAAAATTATCCATGGTAAATAGAGATCGCATAAAAAAAGTACCACATAGAAAATATGTAAATTAAAACCTCATGATGGAATAGTAACATTCTTGTATCTTCGTGGTACTGGGATGATATGATATCAGGTGGGCTATCTGTTGGATTTTTTTTTATTTGCATGTTAGTTGATGACATCCATCTATTGTTTTCTTTGTAAATTACTTTTTTAAAATTAATTTTTATTCCTAATTTTTATGCATTTGATGGAATTTTTATTATATATCGCAAAAAAAAGAAAGGATCGCACAAGAACAGGTTTGAACTGTATATGAATACTGGTTTTTATTGAATTTGTACCATTCTGGCATCATATTAAAGCAACATCTTGGATTTTAAAGCCATCTTATGTAGAGAATGCATATATTTTCTTTTCCTAAAATCAGAGAAGACAGAACAAGTGAAATCAGCTACAAATGAATCGCTCCTTTTTCCAAATCCCATCCATCAACCTTCCTGGAGTTAACACCGCTTTCTGTCTAGATCGCTGACAACGTGCATAGTAACCAAAACATGGAATTCGGAAGACACTTTCCTACCAAAGACGCACCGCTCTTTCCATCTTAGTCGATATACCCTTTGCAAACAGAGACTCCTCTTCCTCAACATTGCAGAGTTTCAATTTCTCGCGAGCACCACAGGACACCCCCTATCCATTCACGGCGGGAATTTAATGGCCCGAGTTAAATTTCGCCTCGCAGTGTTTAAATGCTGACTAATTATGCTTTCAAGCGGGCTTCTGCAATGGCGTCAGCGTTTATAGGGTTGATGCTTGCCCGCGGACTAGTAGCCTGTGGGCCATAATCCTTTTGGACCCCGGCATGGTAAAGATTTGGGTTTGCAGCAGAGATAGGGGTTGTTATCGAATGCCTTCACTGACAATTTATTTGGGGAATTTTAAGTTTAATGGTAAAAGATTAGGGTGTTTTAGATGTAGATGTGATAGATTTGTTACGTTGTTTGAGTTATGTATTTTATCTAATAATGTATTACAGAGATTGCTGACATGTCTTCATTTAATTTTTCTACATGGAAACGAGGTGAATTTATATTAAATTAAAAGCGGCCTGATGGCCAATTGGCTAGCGCTCTGAATTTTGGTACCACAGGCTTCAGAGTCGAATCCTGGCGGTGGTATGGAGGTTTGTGAGTGGTTCGGAATCCATGTTAAACTGTAGGTCCTAGTCTAATTAGCCCAAAGTGTGCACAAAGTAACAGTAGAGCGATACACCAATCCTAGAACAGAATGTCATCTAATGTGCCATATAAATGTCATCATGTCATGTGTCTAATAAAAATATTGCATAATCACTTATAATTGTGAACTGCTCATTCTTAAACTTTACTACAGTTAAACCTATTTTTGTGCGGTGGGCATAAGGACCGCATAAAAAATATTTTGAAATTTCATAAGTATTTATAAAATATACTGTTTGTAACGCATTTAAAAAAAAATATGCGACAAATAGGGACCGCTTAAAAAGAAGCCCCATATGGAACACAAAACCTCACTATGTAGCACTACCTTACATCTAATAACATTCGTGGTAACGGGATGAAACGATATCAGGTGGGCCATCTGATGGATTTTTTTTAATTTATGTGTTATTTTGACAGCCATTTGTTGTTATCTTTGTGAATTACATTTTTAATTAATTGTTATTCACAATATTGCATAATTTTTTTTTTAAATACCCCACAAAAAAAAAAAAAAAAAAAAAAAAAAAGGATCACACAAGAACAAGTTTGACTGCATATGAAAAGTTGTTTTTAATGAATTTGTCCCATTCTGAGATCATATTAATGCCATCTTGTAAAGGGAGTGCATTTATTTTCCTTTCCTAAAATCAGAGAAGACAGAACAAGTAAAATCAGCTACAGATGAATCGCTCCTTTTTCAAATTCCCATCCATCAACCTTCCTGAAGTTAACACCGCTTTCTGTCTGGATCGCTGACAACGTGCATAATAACCAAAACATGGTATTCGGAAGACACTTTCCTACCAAAGACACACCGCTCTTTCCATCTTAGTCTTCCCCCCTTTGCAAACAGAGACTTCTCTTCCTCAACAATGCAGAGTTTCAGTTTCTCACGAGCACCACAGGACACCCCCTATCCATTCACGGCGGGAATTTAATGGCTCGAGTTAAATTTCGCCCGCGCAGTATTTAAATGCTGACTAATTATGCTTTCAAGCGGGCTTCTGCGATGGCGTCAGCGTTTATAGGGTTGATGCCTGCCCCCGGACTAGTAGCCTGTGGGCCATAATCCTTTTGGACCCCGGCATGGTAAAGATTTGGGTTTGCAGAGATAGGGTTGTTATCGAATGCCTTCACTGACAATTTATTTGGGGAATTTTAAGTTTAATGGTAAAAGATTAGGGTATTTTGGATGTAGATGTGGTAGATTTGTTACGTTGTTTGAATTATATCTTTTATCTAATAATGTATGTACGGAGATTGCTAACATGTCTGTATTTAATTTTGCTACATGAATGAGATTAATTCTACAGTAAAATCGTTTATTAAAAGACAATATAGATGATAATTTACTACTTGCGTCATAAGCATTTAATGTTAGCAATAAAAAGGACGATAATTGATAAGTGAAATATCGCATTTGATGTGCACACTTTTACAACTCTATTTCTTTTTACCTCGATTAAGTGAAGTTTTAAAGTTAAATAAAATCGACATTATTATATAAATGAAAGGGGGCCTGATGGCCGAGTGACTAGCGCTCTGGTGCTAGGTGCCACAGACTTCAAGTTTGAGTTCCGATGTTGCCATGGATGTTTGTAGTGGTTCGAAATCCACTTTAAACTCCACTTTAAGTCCCGGTCTAATATGGCTGCAGAGCTTTGGGCACAGGCTGATAACTTTTTACCGTAAAAAGAAAACGTTTCCTATCTCGAAATCTGTCAGTAGGCAGATGGTCTTGGCCTACCATGGGGCTGTTGCACTAATGAAGTAGAAGAAGTAATTAAATTACAAAAATATAGCAGTGATATATTTGTTATATATTTTTAAAACGATCTTTTAACTGATAATTGGGCAGTAACAAACGCGTAATACTCATACTTGAATTTGCGGCCTGACGGCCAATTGGCTAGCGCTTTGTCATTTAGTACCACAGGCTTAAGGTTCGTATCATGGCGTTGGCATGAATGTATGTTAGTGGTTCAGAATAGGGGCCTGAATGACGAGTATCTAGCGCTGTGGCCCTCGGTACCACAGGTTTCGGATTTGAGTCTTGGTGTGTCATGGATGTTTGCAGTGGTTTGGAATCCACTTTAAGCCGTAGGTGCCTGTTTCTTATAATAATTTAGCGTCACGGAGCCTAGTCATACTTCTCAAACACAACTTTCCCAATCTCTATAGGGGCAACTCAGCTCTAGACAGTGGTGTGGTGGTTCGGAATCCACATTAAACTGTAGGTCCTGGTATAATTAGTTTAAAGTGTGCACAAAATGACAGTAGAGCGACAAACCAAACTTCTCCCTTCTCTAAACCTTCTCGAATTAACACCATGGTTGCATTTATTTGTCTAACAGACGTATTTAAATTCGAGAAAATATAACATCCATTATTAGATATTTAGCTAAATCGCATGTACGTAATTTTGATGTTGATGGGCATTTTTTGTATTGTAAAATTTTGTTTACCATTGCAGGAAATATTGATAACTTTTGTGGCACGTATTGATGACGACTTTCCATTGCGTTTTTGACCAGTTGATTCCCATATAAAACATTTTGTATTAAAAATTGCATACACATTATTAGAATTCTTTTTAATTCCCATTACATCATCCCCATGAGGAAGTAATTATTTTCTTAAGCCGTAAAAAGCATAGTTACATAAATATTAAAATAATAATTTGTCAAAGAAAAAAATTAAAGAAATGTAATTATAACGTATACATGTTATAATTACACTAATAAAGCGGATTAAACAACTTTCATTTCATGGATATTAAATATAATGTATCAAATCTGTGTTTTAGTATAAAATAATTCTAATAAGTAGTAGTCCTGCTGGACTGAATGTTTATTTTAATCTTTTATTTTATTATATCGATTACTTTTAATTTTATATCATCATCTATCCAACCATCAATTTTGGCGAATTCTTTAATTTAAATAAATAAAATTTTAATTTAGATTTCGTCATATAATTTATTCTTGTTTAATATTATATTAAAAACTTAATAACTTTTTTTAATTTTTAAATTTATAAATAATTTTTTTTATTTATTTTTTAATTATTATTTTTTTTTCACTGTCATAATTTTACTGCCACTTCAATAATTTTATACTATCCATATCTATCCAAATGTAATTAAAAAAAATAATAAATGTAATGTAATTAAAAAAAAATTCATCTTATAATTTATTCTCATTTTACATAATTATATTATAAAGTTTATAATTTGTATAGTTCTTTAAAAAAAACTTTTTTTATAAATTTATTTTCACTGTCATAATTTTATATTATCATCATCTAACCATCGATTTTTGTGAATTCTTCAATTTAAATCTAATTTTTTTTTTAATTTCGTGTTGTAATTTATTCGCATTTTATATTACGTTATAAACTTTATAATTTTTATAGTTCTTTAAAAAAAGAACTTTAATTATTAACTATAATATTAGTTCAATTTATAAATTTATTTTCACTGTCCATTATTTAAATTCTTATATATATATATGATAGCTTTATGCAAGATTTCGTTAACTTATGCCTTTTTCATATATTGTAGCTTACAATACAAATGAAAATTATACTATTACATACATATGTTCCAGGTTAAAAATGATCCATAAAGATCCATACACGTAGACTCTAAAATCTGACTACTACAAAAATGTCTTTATAAAGTTAACTTACTCTTCTTGAAAGTATATTCTTTATTTATTCTAACTGGATTTTACTTTAACATATGTTAACACTTTGACTTATATTTATTCAGATGATAGGATTTATTTTGAAATTTTTCTGGATGTGTATACATCCCTTGAAAAAGCTCAAATATCCTGATGGACCGGTAGGCTATTGAAAAAAAGGAAACGCCTATTCTGGCTTCTGACCCCACATAATTATAGACGTGTGCCTTCAGTCACCCTTTGCCGATGTCTAGCTTATACATCTCCTATTTCCAAGGCGTGTGGTCAATTGTTGGTATACCATTTGTTAATCACTTTGTCACCATGGGGTAGTAATGGACAAGTCAACATGACTGCAGCTGTATTGGAAAGTCGTGTATTTCCCCAACCGTCTATTTCTGTTGTCCCCTTCTCGTGCTGACCCCCCTACCCCACAGGGGATACAAGTCTTAACATCCCCATTCAGGTATAACTCCAGTCGTCTCCCTTTTGCTGATTGGATGAGAGAAGGGTGGGGGGAAATCTCAGACAGTTTGACGTATTTTTCGGACTGTTTTCGTGTATTCTGACAGTTGGTGTGTGACTTGGGTGTGTGAAGGTTGTCCTGAAGATTCGTCTTCGATTATCATCTTGCGTGTCTTCTGGATTTGGATTTATTTTTTTAGATCTATAGTGATGATAGTTATTCTATTTTGGATACATTTGATGTTTGTTCTCTGTGGATCTATAATGGATATTTTATTATAACTTGTTCATTAAAGATGTGGATGAATAGAGAAAGGTTTGTAGTTAATATATTTATATTAGTTATTGTAATATATAATTTATATTGGCACTACAAGAGTGGTTACTTTTGGTATAAAATAATCACTATTATATATAATTTATATTGGTACTATAAGAGTGGCTACTTTTAATGTAAAATAATCAATATTATATAATTTATATTGGCACTACAAGAGTGGTTACTTTTGGTATAAAATAATCACTATTATATATAATTTATATTGGTACTATAAGAGTGGCTACTTTTAATGTAAAATAATCAATATTATATAATTTATATTGGTACTAGTAAGAGTGGTTAGTTTTAGTGTAAAATAATCAATATTATATAATTTATATTGGTACTAGTAAGAGTGGTTAGTTTTAGTAAGGTACTAGTAAGTTTAGTTTTAGTGTAAAATAATCAATATTATATAATTTATATTAGTAAGAGTGGTTATCGGTACTAGTAAGAGTTTTAGGTTAATCAATATTATGTAATTTTATCGGTACTAGTAAGAGTGGTTAGTTTTAGTGTAAAATAATCAATATTTATGTAATTTATATCGGTACTAGTAAGAGTGGTTAGTTTTAGTGTAAAATAATCAATATTATGTAATTTATATCGGTACTAGTAAGAGTGGTTAGTTTTAGTGTAAAATAATCAATATTATATCATTTATATTGGTCCTAGTAAGAGTGGTTAGTTTTGGTATAAAATAATCGCTATTATATATAATTTATATTGGTACTATAAGAGTCGTTGATTTTGGTATAAAATAATCGCTATATGTAATATATTGTTAAGTTTGGATTTCTTTACATTCTTGTAACTGAATTTTATTGTCTTCTGTAAGTTAATATATTTTATTTTATTTTCAAGACAATTCCACTTTTCTATAGGGTTTTGAAATTAATTAAATTAGAAGTATATGTAATTTAAAATAGTTTTATCGAGTTATTTTCGTAAGATCAACATCTTTCGAACACAAATTTATAAAAATTCTAATATATGGGATTTTTAATTGAAAACTTTGAAAAAAATTTTTTTCATTGAAAACTGTATCAATGATGGCTTTAGTTTGACAAATATTTTTCCATATTTATAATAAAACCCATCAATTATAAACTTAATTATTTATT